>CP097508.1:24857310-24944309 GCA_023547065.1 Musa troglodytarum | reverse complement strand
TCTTGTGCTTTAGTCCCTACTAGGTTCGTTTTTATAGTTCTTTATGCTGGTAAGACCAGAAAGAAAATGAAGACAAAGAAGTCCCTTGAGAAGGGCAAAGGGTAAGGGCAGATCGGGTAAAGCAAAGGTTGCTAAGAAGACTTGAAAAAGGACAAAAGCCAGTACTTCCACTATAGCAAAGATGGGCACTAGAAGAGGAACTGCAAAGGGTACATTATAGAGAAGGCAAAACAGAAGCTTAGAGAAGCTTTAGATATGCATTCATAATTAATCTCTATTTATTAAACTCATATGATAACACATGGATACTGGATATCGATCGTGTTTATCATATCTGCAATTCATTATAAGTTCTGGCAAGATCTAGGAGATTGATGAGAGGCAAGGTGGACCTCAAGATGGGCAATGAAGCAAGAGTTACTGCTATTGCTATTGGTGATGTCACCCTACTTTTGCTTGTGGAACTACTATTGCATTAGATGCATATTATTTTGTTCTCTCTATTATCAAAAATATTATTTCCATTTCATGTTTGATATTAAATGGTTATAAAGTAGTTTTTTTAGAACAATAGTTGTTTAACTATAGAGGATGATAAGATCATCACAAGAGGAACATTGCATAATGGTTTGATTATGCTAGATACTACTCTACATATCATAAATATAAGTGAGTCTAGGAGGAAACCATATGAGGTGAATAATGCATGTTAGGGATCGAGTGGCACTAACGGGGGAGGGGAGGGGGGTGAATTAGTATAGTGGTTAAGAACGATAAATTCGATGATTTAAAATAACTTTTGAAAACTTCGTATGTTGAAAATGATGCTTCGATTAAATCCACAATGAAAGATGCTTTAGAAGTAAATTGATTCGTAAGAAGGAGATAAGAAGGTAGAGCATCAAGGTGAAGATGGTTTGCAGTAAAATAAATTGTAAGAATATAAATGTAAACTGATTTATAGTGGTTCGGTCATACGACCTACATCCACTCCCGATTCCTCTTCACTTGAGGCCACCGGCTTTTCACTAGCTATCCTCCTTCCAACAGGCGAGGATGAACTCCCTTACAACACCTCTCCTTTTGACGGGCTTAGGAGGTAACCCTTATAAGGCCTCTCAACCATCTCTAAGGCTAGATCACACTTTAGAATAAGAGAAAAGGTTTTGACATAATTTCAATAAGGTTTTCCCTTCTTCTTTCTTAGTTTTTGTGTGTATTTGATCCATGGATGAAAGGGGTATTTATAGGCCTCAAGAGGATTCAAATTTGAATCACTTTCGATTTTTCCGGTGTTGGCGGTGCCACCACCTGGGCTCTCTAGTGCTGGGCGGTGCCACCGCCCGGCTGAGTGGTACCACTGCGAGCTCTCGACCATTGGGCGGTGCCATCGCTCTTCCTTTGGTTGGGCCTTAAACTCGACCCAAACCAGTCCAAAATAAGGCCCAATTGGCCCCTACTTGGGTTATAGGATTAACACATAATCCTAACCTAAATTAATATGCTAACTAAGAAATTAAAGATATTTTCTAAGCTATTACAAAGTCCGACAAGTTAAGACTTCTTCCAGCGAGCTTCCGACGAACTTCCGGTGGTCTTCCGACGAACCCTCGGAAACCATTCTGCGGACTCCCGGCAAGCTCCTGGACTTCACGATGATCTTGGCGAGTTCCACTGAGCTTCTTTGGCAAGCTCCGATCTTTCTTGGCAAGCTCCGCGAACTTCCGATGAACCTGGCAAACTTCCGAAAACCCTTCGGCAAGCTCCCTACTCGTTCTCGGCCAGTACTGGCAACACTCCCAATGAATCTTCGGACTTCCGTTGAACTCTCAAACTCCCAACGATCCATCACACTTATTTCTAGCACTTTGTTTCACTTTACATCTTCATCGTCATCATAGTTAATCCTGCACACACAAACAAAACTCTACTTCGCTCTAGACAATTATTACGATACGAATTGACATTCAGTTGCCCAGCACATCATTGGTCGGCGCTTCGTCCGATTTTTCAGCGCATCGTCCTCTCTTGCGTTTTGTTGCCCAATCAGTAGTTGACCTCCACAACCCTAATATCCTTAGTGCAACATGCTCTTCTTGGCGATGCGATGTACAAAGACTTACGCGATTGTCGGATCGAACCATTCGGCTCGACATCAATATCTGACGTGATCACGGCGCAGCGTCAATTCCTCCAGCGTCAACTGTCTAATCATGATCGATAGTAGACCTGCGTCACTCAAAACACAGTTAGATAATAAAACACAATCAATTAGTTTCATCATCAAAATCCGAGATTCAACAATCTCTCCCTTTTTTATGATGACAATTAATTGATGACTAACAAAGTTAACCATAACTCTCGGAGTTTAACCAAACTCCCCCTATCAATATGTCATTGATAGAACACTTGGATTATCCTAAATCCAAGCAACATTCATCATATATTATGAGAATTATTTAAACCATCATGCAAATATATAAAATATTCAATTCAATGCATGAAGTCATCAATCTACTTCTCCCCCTATGTCATCAACAAAAAGAAGTTGCATCATAGCTAGTTTAAAAATATACAAGTTTTACAATCATACTAGCTATCAATCAAGATATTCAATATACATCACATTCAATCATAGAAAATTTTTAAATTCTTTCTAAAGATAAGCAAGATAGTAATTTTTCATCACTTGCTTCTTGTGCAAGTTTGCACTTTGCTTTTGTAGTATGCTAGCAACTTTTGAAATGTTCATGATAGGATGTTCCTTCATTTCAATAATCGAGCTAGCAAATTTTTATTGAATTCGCAAACTAGCAATAAATCTACTTCCCCTTTGTTTTTGTCAAAAGAAGGGAAGATGCAATGTTATAATTGATTTCCCTTTTCATCAAAATGACAATGAGATATTAGAAACAAATATTGACATAAATGTTTCTATCATCAAAATTTGAAGTCATGAATATGAATTCAATATTCAAGCCAACAAGCTAGCTCCCCTTAGTTATTGTCAAAATAAAGTGGAGGACTCAATTGCTAAAAAATTTCAAGCCATATAAAGAAATCATGTCATGATATCAAGAAAAATTTAAGAAGGACATGATTCATTTGACAAATCCTTTTAATAGAGTAAAAGAATTATATAATCAAGGATCATGATAAAAATATATCAATATCATAGATCAAGTCATGATTCATGATTCATCATAAAGAAAATTAATTTTTAATCATAACACAAGACATGCAAGGCAAAGAAATCTTGTCATTTCTATATCATGAAATATATGACATTAAGGCTCATGATTCATTTGAAAAGATATAGCACAAAGAGCAACTTCATTCATGCATAGGAATTCTCATTAAGATCACATTTCATGAGAAATTTCAAGTATCAAATATCAAGTAATAATCACATTTCTTGAAATTTCTCAAGTCAAGACGTCAAAAGAAATTTCATAATTCGTTGAAACAAAATCTCATTCAAATCAATTCATCAAATCAAGACTCATAATCAAATTATCATTTTTAATATTCATAACATGAATAAAGTTATTACCATATCATCAAAATCTCATTCATAATTCAAGTGATTCACAAACTATCATAAATGAATTCATCACTTGTATTTTATGAAAAATCAAAAATTTCAAAAATCATACATTTCATTATTTTTATGATTTGTATTGATTTCATATGAACATGCCTTTGTCTTCTTTTATGTTGAATAGAAACAAGCATGAATGTTCAAGACATAAAGGCTAAATCTCATAACATAAATTATCAAGCATGATTCATTTTCAAGCCATGATAAAAGTAGTAAGTCAAAGATTCAACCATATCATGTCATGAATTCCGAAAGACATCACATTAAAAAGGATATTTAAAAAAATTCAATAAGTAATTCATTTGTATCATTTCATTTGAATTCATGATTCATTTGGTAGGTTCTCCTCTTTAGTAAATAAAAAATGAATTATAGGAGAACAAAATAAATTAAGGGAGATCGAACATGGTTGAAGCATTGAACATGATTCATATTTAAAATGTATCTCACATCATAAATATGAATCAAGCATTTGTCAAATCCAAAATCATCCTCAAAATTACATTCAATAAATTCATACATGACAAGCATAGATTTATTGAAAAATCGATAAGATATAGGATTGCATTTCATTTTTATAAATTTCTATTCATATGATTTGCTTCTTATAACTATGCTTTTGCCCTTAATAAAAACAAATGTCAACATTCAAGATGAAAAGATAAATACTATCATCAAGATTCTTAAAGTCAAAAAATATAACATATCATATAAACAATTTATCATAAAACGATTAAGACCAAAAACACATAGGTTCAAAGTGCAAGAGTTACTCATCACACATAATGTGTTTTATTTTAAATTGTTTGTTTCATATGAGTGTGCTCATGTTTTAAAAGATGAGTATCCCTTTTTAAAATCAACACATGAGTTTTGTCATCAAGATATGATATCATAAAGTCATTAAGCATGATAACAACCTTTTAACATTTTCATTTTATCATTATCAATGATGATTTCATAAGGTATGTTCAAATATTTTCATGAAAGCCATCATCATATAAATTCGAAATATAAGTTTTATCATTAAAGTCATCATGATCAAATGCATCAAACATCATGATAGTGCATTTTCTCATCTTTATGAGTTTCAATTTAAGTGATTTGATCTTTCATAAGAATGTTCAAATTTTTCATGTAAAGACCATGCATCATTTTTAAGATCAAAAGCATCATCAAAACCATTAAGATTCATGTATTCATCATACACATTATTTCAAAATATGAGATTTCAAGTCATCAAGTATGATACAATCATTAAGCATGTTTTCATAATGCATCATCAAAATCATTTTAATTCTTTCTTTCATTTGTTATAACAAGATGATCAATACTCAAATTTTTACTAAAATCATGCATCATTTATAAATCTGAAAAATAACTTTCGTCATGAAAATCATCAAGTCCAAATATAATACAAGGCAACATCAAAACCACATTTCTTTCATTTGGAAAATTTGTGGGTTAGGTTTTTTGATTTCATGAAGACAAGTATCATCTAAAACTTTTATTATAAAAAAAAAATTTAAGACCCATTAATCCAAGATGGAAGTTTTCAAATCAACATCACTTTAAAAAAAAACTCATGCATGATATAAAATCATCAAGCATCATGTTTAGAGACAATGTAAAACATCAAGATACATATGCATGGGTGAATCCTATTAGGTGTACAAACATTATCACAAATAATACAATCACCATTCATATTTTTAATTTTCAAAAATTACTAAAAAGAAAAAGCATAAAAAAATTTCTACCAACTATATCAAGCAACTCATAAAAGGATCATGTAATTTCAAAATAAGGTGAAAGCATTTCGGGTGAGTTACTTACCTCGTTGTTGAAGCCCGTCAAAGCCCAATTCACCTCTTCTTTACTTGATTCTTCTTTGCAAGCCTTCTTCTTCTCCTTTGGCATCTTTCTCCGTTCAAGTTCATTTATATTTTTTAATTTTTGTTTATTAAACTTGTTAACATTCATTATTATGTGTTCAATGTCCTCATAAGTTGAGTCATTACTCAAGTGATATTCATTGTCAAGTTCCAAATCCTTCCTATTCTTTGGAAGGTGGTTCAAGTGTTCAATGAGTTCAAAATATTCTAAAAGGCTCATTTCATATGTCATTAGTGAGCCAATTAGTTCTTCAATAGATAGATTATTTAAATCTTTAGCCTCTTATATTGCGGTTACTTTAGGATCTTATCTTTTTGGAAGAGATCTTAAGATCTTGTTTATGAGTTCAAAATCTGAAAAAGATTTACCAAGAGCTCTTAGACTATTGACGACATCCGTGAAACGGGTATACATGTCACCTATAGTCTCACTTGGTTTCATTCGAAAAAGCTCAAAATCATGCAATAAGAGGTTTACTTTCGAGTCTTTGACTCTACTAGTTCCCTCGTGCATGATTTCAAGTGTTCGCCAAATTTCAAAAGCCGTTTCGCACGTAGAAATCCGATTGAACTCATTTTTGTCTAAAACGCAAAATAAGGCATTCATAGCCTTTGCATTTAAAGAAAAATATTTCTTCTCCAAATCCGACCATTCGTTCGTCGGTTTAGAGGGAAGTTGAAAATATTTTTCAATAACGTTCCATAAATCCAAATCCATTGAAAGCAAGAAAACTCTCATTCGAGTTTTTCAATAAGTATAGTCCAAACCATTAAACAACGGAGGACGAACAATCGAAAAACCCTCTTGATAGCCGTTAAGAGCCATTCTCGTGGGTGTGAATTCGAATGAGAAATAACGAGACTCTAATACCAATTGTTAGGGATTGAGTGGCACTAAGAGGGGGTGAATTAGTGCAGTGGTTAAGAATGATAAATTCAGTGATTTAAAAACAACTTTGAAAACTTCGTATGTTGAAAATGATGCTTGATTAAATGCAATGAAAGATGCTTTAGAAGTAAATTGATTCGTAAGAAGGAGATGAGAAGGTAGAGCATCAAGGTGAAGATGGTTTGCAGTAAAATAAATTGTAAGAATATAAATGCAAATCGATTTATAGTGGTTCGGTCATACGACCTACATCCACTCCGATTCCTCTTCACTTGAGGCCACCAGCTTTTCACTAGCTATCCTCCTTCCAATGGGGAGGATGAACTCCCTTACAACACCTCTCCTTTTGATGGCTTAGGAGGTAACCCTTACAAGGCCTCTCAACCCTCTCTAAGGCTAGATCACACTTTAGAATAAGAGGAAAGGTTTTGACACAATTTCAACAAAGTTTTCCCTTCTTCTTTCTTAGTTTTTGTGTGTATTTGATCTATGGATGAGAGGGGTATTTATAGGTCTCAAGAGGATTCAAATTTGGAGCCCAAATATGAATCACTTTTAGTTTTCCCGGTGTTGGCGGTGCCACCGCCTGTCAATGTCAGACACTGACAGTGTACTAGGCGGTACCACCGCCCAGCCAGCGGTGCCACCACTTAGGCTCTCGGGTGTTACGCGATGCCATCGCCCCAGCCTAGGCGGTGCCACCACCACCGGCTCGGCCACGGATGGTGCCACCACCGGGCTCTTCGACTTCTTTGGTTGGGCCTTAAACTCGCCCAAACTAGTCTAAAATTAGGTCCAATTGTCCCCTACTTGAGTTATAGAATTAACACCTAAGCCTAACCCAAATTAACATACTAACTATGAAATTAAAGATATTTCCTAAGCTATTACAAAGTTCAACAAGTCAAGACTTCTTCCGGTAAGCTTCCAACGAACTTCCGGTGGTCTTCCGATGAACCCTCGGAAACCATTCTGGACTCCCGGCAAGCTCCTGGACTTCACGATGATCATGGCGAGTTCCACTGAGCTTCTTTGGCAAGCTCCGATCTTTCTTGGCAAGCTTCGTAAACTTCCGATGAACCTTCGGCAAACTTGAAAACCCTTGGTAGCTCCTACTCATTCTCGGCTAGTTCTCGTAGTACTCCCAATGAATCTTGGACTTCACGAACTCTCGAACTCCCCATGATCCCTTACACTTGTCTTCCAGCACTTTATTTTGCTTTATATCTTCATCGTTATCGTAGTTAATCCTGCACACACACAAACAAAACTCTACTTCGATCTAGACAATTATTATGATGTGAATTGATAATCAGTTGCCCTACACGTCATTGGTCGGTGCTTCATCCGATTCTTCAGCATATTGTCCTCTCTTGTGTTTTGTTGCCCAATCAGCGGTTGACCTCCGTAACCCCGATATCCTTGGTGCAACACTCTCTTCTTGGCCTGATGCCCGACGTACGAAGCCTTATACCGATTGTCGATCGAACCTCTGGCTCAACATCCAATATCCTGACGTGATCACCCGACACAACGTCAATTCCTCCGGCATCAACTATCTAATCCTAATTGATAGTAGACCTGCATAACTCAAAACATAATTAGATAATAAAACACAATCAATTAGTTTTATCATCAAAATTTGAGATTCAACAGTGCATACCTATGACATTATAGGCTAGGTCATATCCATGAGGGAAGGATTCAAAAGTTACTGATAGATGGATACCTGGATCCATTTGACTATGAGTCATATGCAACTTACGAACCTTGCTTTCATGGAAAGATGACCAACTCTCCATTTAGCGAAATTGAAGAGAGAGCCACTAAGTTGTTGGTACTAATACATGGTGATGTATGTGGTCTCATGTCAACTCAAGCCATTAGTGGTTATTCCTACTTTATTATTTTCACTAACGATTTCTCTAGGTACAAACATATGTACTTGATGAAGTACAAGTCTGAAGCCTTCGAGAAATTTAGGGAGTATAAGAATGAAGCAGAAGTTCAGACTGGAAAGAGTATCAACACTCTTCGATCAGATCGAGGAGGTGAGTACTTGAGTATAGAGTTCACCCAGTTCCTTAAGGACTAGGGGATTCTGTACTAATGGACACCTCCTTATACACCATAGCATAATGATGTATCCGAAAGGAGGAATCACACATTATTAGACATGGTATAGTCCATGATGAATTTTACTGACCTACTCGTCTCATTCTGGGGATATGCCCTAGAGTTTCCAGCTTACCTTCTGAATAGAGTTCCAACTAAGTTGGTAGTGTCTACACCATATGAGATATGGAAAGGAAGCTCGATCTTAACGTTGTTAAGATTTGGGGTTGTCCTACCCACGTTAAAAGACATAAGCCCGATAAGTTAGAATCCAGAATGGAACGGTGCAAGTTCATGGGATACCCCAAGGAAACTTGTGGGTATTATTTCTATCACCCCAAGGACCAAAAGGTCTTTGTAGCCAAGAGAATAGTGTTCCTTAAGAAGGAACACATTCTTGGTGGAGACAATGGGAGCATGATAGAGTTAAGCGAGGTTGGAGAACCTAGCTCAAGCACCATTCCACAACCAGAGTCTGTTCAGGTACCTAGCACACAAGTTTCAACTTTACGTAGGTGCGGTAGAGTATCCCATCCTCTTAAGAGTATGTGGGATATATCAGAGAAGCAGATGTTGAGGATATTGATCCTTAGACCTACGAGGAGCCTATTACGAGTATAGACTCCAGGAAGTGGCAAGAAGCTATGAATTCAAAGATGGATTCCATATACTCCAATAAGGTTTAGAACTTAGTTGATGCACCCTAGGGTATCATACCCATTGGCTACAAGTAGATCTTCAAGAAGAAAATCAGAGTAGATGAAAAGGTAAAGACCTATAAGGCTAGTAGCTAAGGAGTATCATCAAAGCTAAAGTGTTGACTATGATAAAACCTTCTTACCTATAGCCATGCTAAAATCCATCCGAATTCTATTGGCTATTGTAGCATACCTTGATTATGAGATCTGGCAGATGGACATGAAAATTATGTTCCTCAACGGCAACCTCGAGGAGGAGGTATATATGATACAAAGAGATTCATGTCCAAGGATAGTCCAGATAAGGTATGTAGGTTGCTTAGGTCCATCTATGGACTGAAGTAAGTTTCCTAAAGTTGGAACATAAGATTTGATGAGGCGATCAGATCTTATGAGTTCGTTAAGAACGAAGATGAGCCTTGTGTATACAAGAAGGTAAGAGGGAGTGTTATCACCTTTTTGGTACTATATGTGGATAACATTCTAATCATTGAGAATGATATAGGAATACTCTCCACGGTAAAGGTTTGGCCATCTAGACACTTCTCCATGAAGGACTTAAGGGAAAGCATCCTATATATTAGGGATTTGGATCTATAGAGATAGATCCAAGAGGATCTTGGCTTGTCCTAATCTAGGTACATAGACACCATTGTCAAAAGGTTTGGCATGAAAAATTCCAAGAGAAGTCTCATACCGATGAGACATAGGCTATCACTTTCTAGGAGTATATCTTCAAAGGCTCCCAGAAAGGGCACACATGGATAGGATACCCTATGTTTTAACAATAGGGTCTATCATATATGCTATGCTATGTACTAGATCTGATATAGCGCATGCTCTGAGTGTCACGAGCAGGTATCAGGCGGATCCAGGCTTGGACCACTGGAAAGCAATAAAGGTATCCTTAAGTACTTAAGGAGGACTAAGGATCTTTTATTGGTATATGGAGAAAGTAACCTCAGGATTGAGGGCTACATGGACTCGACCTTCAAGTCTGATGTTGATGATGGCAAGCCAATTCAGGGCATGTGTTTACCCTGAATGAAGGAGCAGCATGCTGGAAGAGTTCTAAGCAAGATACTACTGCTAACTCGACCATAGAGGCGGAGTACATTGCTACAGTATAGACAATAAAAGAGAGAGTTTGGATAAAGCAGTTTATCACAGATTTAGAGTCGTCTTGCAAACGCAGCAATTATATTGCAACAACTATGGGGCGATTACTCAAATAAGGGAACCTAGGTCTCATCAGAAGTGTTCTGAGGAGGTTTCAGCTTATTAGAGAGATCATGGCCTAAAGAGATGTAGTAGTGAAAAGAGTTCCATCTGAAAATAACATTGTAGATCCACTGACAAAGCCATTGACTCAGATTATCTTTGAGCATCACAGAGGTCTAATAGGGATCAGACACGTAGGTGATTGGTATTGAATCTCAAATTTTGATGAAGAAATCAATTGATAAGTTTGTTATCTAATCTATGCTTTGAGATAAGTGATGCAAGACTAACCTTGATCAAAAGAGGCAAAACAATTAAAGCAAGAAGAATCAAGTGTTGGGTCGGAGTCAAAGTTCGGGCATCGAATTCGGAAGAATCGGACAATGCCCGAGAAGCGGATATGTTGCAGGAGTCAACATGCCGATGGATCGAGCACTACACTGAAGGTTCAGACGATACACTAGAAGTTTACTGGAATTTTACCAGAAGGTCACCGGAAGTTCACCGGGAGAACCAATGATATGTCGGATAACTTAGATTCGTAGCATGTAGTTGTTTATGTCTTAATGGTCTTAGGTTAGGCCAAAATTGAGTTGGTTTTAGATGAAATCATACCAACTTAATTAGGGGCCAATTGGGCCTAAATTGGGACTGATTTGGGCTCATTGAGAGGCTCATTCAGTAGCCCAAATATTGTTGCAAGTGGTGGCATCGTAAAACTGACGGTAGAACCGCCTATGAGCTAAAAAAGTGAAAAAGCATACTTTTCTAGGCTACAGACGATGGTACCGCTCAATCTGGGTGGTGCTACCACCCAACAGTAAAGCTGCAGTGATGGTACTGGTCCAGGCTGGCGGTATCACCACTAGAACCTCTGTTTTGAGGTTCTACGGGTGGTAGCACTTGTTGAATCTCGGATTTTGATAATGAAACTAATTGATTATGGTTTATTGTTTAACTGCGTTTTGAGTTATGTAGGTCTACTATCGATCAGGATTAGACAGTTCACGCTGGAGGAATTGACATTGCACTGGGTGATCATGTCTAGATATTGGATGTCAAGTGGAGGTTCGATCGACAATCGTGAAGACGTCGTCGACATCGGGCCAAGATGCATGTTGCGCCAAGGATATTGGGGTTGCGAAGGCCATCTTCCGATTGGGCAATGGACCGTAAAAGAGGACGATGTGCCGAAGGATCGGACGAAGCACCGACCAATGACGTGCCGGGCAACTGAATGTCAATTCGTGTTGTAATAACTGTCTAGATCGAAGTAGAGCGTTTGTTTGTTTGTGTGCAGGATTAACTACGATGACGATGAAGATGTAAAGCGAAACAAAGTTCCGGAAAACAAGTGGGATGGATCATTGGGAGTTTGTGAGTTTGATGGAAGTCTGAAGATTTGTTGGGAGTAATTGCCAGAACCGACCGAGAACGAGTAGGGAGCTTACCGAAGAGTTTTCGGAAGTTCACCGGAAGGTTTGTCGGAAGTTCGCGGAGCTTGCTAAGAAAGATTGGAGCTTGCCAATGAGGCTCGTTGGAACTCGCCAAGATCATTGTGAAGTACGAGAGTTTGCCGGGAGTCCAAAGAATGGTTTCCGAGGGTTCGTTAGAAGACCGCTAGAAGTTTGTCGAAAGCTCACCGAAAGAAGTCTTATCTTATGGACTTTGAAATAGCTTAAAAAATATCTTTAAAATTTGTAGTTAGTATATAATTTGGTTTAGGATTAGGTGTTAATCCTATAAACCAAATTTGAGCCAATTCGGACTTCGTTTGGATCGGTTTCGGTCGAGTTTTCGGCCGAAACCACTATGCTGAAAAAAAATGACCTGGGCGGTTGAACCGCCCAGGCTGGTCGGTGGCACCGCCCAGAGGCTGAGACCTGGGCGGTGGAACCGCCCCAGGCTGGCGGTAGCACCGCCCAGCACCTGCTATGTTAGTCTGCCAGACTGACAGGCGGTAGAACCACCTCTGACAAGCGGTAGCACCGCCCGACACCGGGAAACTCAAAAAAATTTAAATTTGGAGCCCAAATTTGAATCACTTTGAGGCCTATAAATACCCCTCACATTCTTGGATGAAAGGTGTCTAGAACTGAAAAAAAGAAGGGGAAAACTCTTGAAAGTGTGTCAAATCTTCCCTCTAAGTCTTAAGAGTGTTCTAGTCCAAGAGAGGGTAAGGGTGCTTTGTAAGGGTTATCTCCTAAGCCCATCAAAAGGAGAGGTGTTGTGAGGAGTTCATCCTTGCCCGTTGGAAGAAGAATAGCTAGTGGAAAGCCGGTGGCCTCAAGTAAGAGGAATCAGGAGTGGATGTAGGTCGGATGACCGAACCACTATAAAAATCTGGTTTGCATTTATGTTCTTGCTATTTACTTTGCTGCAAACCCTTTCCACTTGCTGTCTTATTTACTCAACTTCATCTTCATCTTATTACGTATGCATTAAAGTTAAAACGTAATCTTTCCGGGTTCAAACGAAGCGTTGCATTCATTCGTACGAAGTTTCGAACTTGTTCAAATCGCTGAAAATTTCTCGTTCCTTTCCACTGCACTAATTCACCCCCCCCCCCTCATAGTGCCACTCGATCTCTAACAATTGGTATCAGAGCCACGTTCTTTCTCTTTTAGATTTACACCCGTGAGAAATGGCTCTAAATGGTTTTCAAGAGGGCTTTTCAGTTTTTCATCCACCGTTCTTTAACGGATCGGACTACACTTATTGGAAAACTCGAATGAGAGTTTTCATACTTTCAATGGACTTAGATTTGTGGAACATTATTGAAAATAGTTTTCAACTTCCCTCTAAACCGACGAACGAATGGTCGGACTTAGAGAGAAAATCTTTTTCTTTAAACACAAAGGCTATGAATGTCTTATTTTGCGCTTTCGACAAGAACGAGTTCAATCGGATTTCTATATGTGAAATAGATTTTGACATTTGGCAAACTCTTGAAATCACGCATGAGGGAACTAGTAGAGTTAAAGACTTGAACGTAAACCTCTTGTTGCATGATTTTGAGCTCTTCCGAATGACACTAAGCGAAACTATCGGCGATATGTACACCCATTTCACGGATGTCGTCAATAGTTTGAAAAGTCTTGGTAAATATTTTTCAAGTTTTGATTTAGTAAACAAGATTTTAAGATCCCTTCCAAAAGAGTGGGTTCCAAAAGTAACGATAATACAAGAAGCTAAAAATTTACATAACTTATCTCTTGAAGAACTCATTGGGTCTTTAATGACCTATGAAATGGCTTTCTTGGAACACAATGAACTCGATAAACACATGGACCACCTTCCAAAGAACAGGAAGGATTTGAAACTCTAGACTATAAAATGTCACTTGAGTGATGACTCAAGTGATGAGGACAATGAAGATGACATTGAACTTTTAATGAATCTTAATAAGTTCATTAAACAAAAATCTAAAATGAACAATAAACTTGAACGGAGGAAGAGGCCAAAGATGAAGAAGAAGCGCAAAGAAGAATCAAATGACGAAACGGTGAATTGGGCTTTAACGGGCTTCGACTATAAGGTAAGTAACTTAACTCCCTTGAATTATTTTGAAATTACATAATGCTTACCATGAATGCTTAACTTAGTTAGTAGGAGTTTTTTTCACGCTTTTCTTGTATTTTTGGAAATTTAAATTGTTTTAAAATTATACTATGCTTTTCTTTCTAGTATTTTTGAAAAGTAAAAATTATGAATGATACTTGTATGATTTATGATATTACCTAGGATTAATCCATGCATGTGTATCTTGATGTTTTATATTTCGTTTCTAAATATGATGTTTGATCTTTAAATTTTGTATCATGCTTAATGAGGAATTGAAATGATGAAGATTAAAATCCTACATTTTGGAATAATGTATATTCGGACTTAATGGTTTTCATGACGAAATTATTTTTATATTTTCATAAAATGATGCATGATTTTAGCAAAAATTTGAGCATTGATCATCTTGTTATTACAAATGAAAGAAAGAATTAAAATGATTTTGATGATGCATTATGAAAACATGCTTAATGATTGTATCATACTTGATGACTTGAAATCTCATATTTTGAAATAATATATTCATAATGAATCCATGAATCTTGATGATTTTCATATCACTTTTTGGCTTTAAACTTGATACATATCTTTCATGCAAAAAGTTTTGGGCATGCTTATGTGAAATCTTACTTGATAAATGAAAATGCTCCATATGTATGATCATGATAAATTCATGAATCTTAATGATTTTACATTGCTTTTGATTTCAAACAAGATGCATGATTTTTGACACAAAAAATTAATAGCATGTTTCAAGATAATGCTTGCACACAAATATAATTAAAAGATAGAAGCAAGAATATTGATGATTTCGTTTTACATGAAAATTTGAACATGCATATATATAAGATCAACCACAAAATAAAACACAAAAGTTAAAAATATTTTAATCATGATGTTTTATTTTTGATGTGTTTGGTCTTAACGGTCTTTATAATGAAACTTACGTCTTGCTTTGAAAAGTTGATACATGCTCACATGTAATCAATTTATGTTGCTCTTATTAAAATTTTTGAATAAAAGATTTTGATGCATTTGATCTTAATGGGTTTAATGACAAACTTGTATTTTGAATTTATACAATGATGGGTTCCATATAAATGTTTCAACATATATTATGAAATCATCATTGAAATGAAAATATTAAAAGTTTGTTATCATGCTTAATGACTTTGTGATATCATATCTTGATGACAAACTCATGTTTTGGTCTTAAATTTGATACTCATCTTTTGAAATATGAGCACACTTGTTTGAAACAAAGTGAAACACATTATCATGAAAAATTGAATATCATATCTTGAAATAATGTGTTATATTTTTGTCTTGACGATTTTTATAATGAAGTTTGTCTTTCATTTTTTGAATACTTATTTTGATTTGGCATATAAAGACATACTTAGATAATAAAAATCATAAAAAGGAAATACATGACTTTTGAAATTTGTCTCTCTAAAGTTATCGATTTTTGATAAAAGACAAATGATGAATCCATGTATATTATGTTCTTGAATCTAGAACGATTTTGATAAATTTGATTACGAGTTTTGAGTTAACAAAATGAGTTTGAATGATTTTTTTGACTCCTCTCTTAATCTCTTGAAATCATGACTTTAAATTCTTGACTTGAGATATTTTATATGAATTGAAATACTTTCTTCCTTAATTGCTTCTTTTTATCATTGCTATTATACCTCCCATGATTTATGTTGTAAAGAAAGAATTTATAAATCATGATGCAATGAGATCTCTTATACAATAATGAAATGCTTATGTGATTCTTTGCTAAAGAAAATATCTTAATTCTTATGAAATGTGATCTTGATGAAAATTCTTATACATGAATCAAGTTGCTCTTTGTACTATATCTTTTCAAATGAATCATGAGCCTTGATATCATATATTTCATGATCCTAAAAGTGACATGATTTCTTTGCCTTGTGTGATAAATTGAATATTTGATAAATGAAATTTGCGTTATGATGAAGAATCATTGAATCATGATTTGATCCTTGATATTGATATGCTTTTATACATCATGATTCTTGGTTGTATACCATTTATCATGAATTGATATTTGCCATGTAAGCCTTATATGATTCGAAATTGATATAAAAGAAATATGCTTAATGATTGAATCATTAATTTATTCTTTTATCATGGCTTGAAAATGAATGAAAAGAAAATATGTTAGCACTTGTAATCATGAATTGATCCTTGATATTGATATGCGTTTATATATCATGATTCTTGGTTGTATGACATTTATCTTGAATTAAAAATTGATAAATATGAATTTTGATCTTGCTAAAAGGAAAGTTATGAATTATGAATGATATCTTTTGGTTTTAATCCTTGTTGAATTTACATATTGATATCCTTCATGACATGACTTCTTTGCATTATTGTCTTGTATGCATCATATGATGATTGATATATTAATTGATGCAAATTAATAATTGATCATTGGTTCCTCCCTTCTTTTCGATAATGATAAAAGGGGGAGTGCAATTGCTAGCTTGTGCATTAAGAGAGAATAATTTGCTAGCTTGAATATTGAGAAGTAAAAAGTTGCTAACTCAAGAAAGGCAAAATCTTGCTGAACTTCACTTTTTCAACAAAATTGCTTGTATTTTTATTACAAATTATTGTTGAATCTCATGCAAGATTATTTGAAGTATTTGATCCTCCCTTTCTTTTTGACATTGATAAAGGGGAAGAAGGCCTTTGCTAGCTTTGACATTGATAAAATTCCTAGCATGCAAAGAAAGCAAAACTTGCAAGCTTATTCTTCTCAAATGAGAAGAAAGAAATTACAAAATTACATGCATATCGCAAAGGAAGCCAAGAAAGTGCAAAATTGCACAAGAAGCAAGTAAAACTTGTCATGCTTGAACTTAAATCTTGCTTATCTTTAAGAGAGAATTTGAAATTTGCTATGATTGAATGTTGTATAACTTGATAGCTAGTATGATTGTAAAACTTGCATATCTTTTAAACTAGCTATGATGTTACTTCTCCTTTTTGTTGATGACATAGGGGGAGAAGTAGATTGATGACTTCATGCATTGATTGAATATTTTATATATTTGCATGATGATTTGATGTATTCTATTAACATTGTTATGAATGTTGCTTGGATTTGGGATAATCTAAGTGTTTCTATCAATGGCATATTGATAGGGGGAGTTTGGTTAAACTCCGGAGAGTTATGGTTAACTCCGTTAGTCATCAATTAGTTGTCATCATCAAAAAGGGGGAGATTATTGAATCTCAGATTTTGATGATGAAACTAATTGATTGTGGTTTATTGTTTAGCTGTGTTTTGAGTTACGCGGGTCTACTATCAATCAGGATTAGATAGTTGACGCTGGAGGAATTGACGTTGCGCCGGGTGATCATGTCTGGATATTGGATGTCGAGCCGGAGGTTCGATCAACAATCGACTGAAGGCTTCGTACGTCGGGCATCGAGCCAAGATGCATGTTGCGCCAAGGATATCGGGGTTGCGGAGGTCATCCGCCGATTGGGCAACGGACCGCAAACGAGGACGATGTGCCAAAGGATCGGACGAAGCGCCGACCAATGACGTGCCGGGCAACTGAATGTCAATTCGTGTTATAATAACTGTCTAGATCGAAGTAGAGTGTTTGTTTGTTTGTGTGTAGGATTAACTACGATGACGATGAAGACGTAAAGCGAAACAAAGTGCTAGAAGACAAGTGGGATGGATCATTGGGAGTTCAAGAGTTCGATGGAAGTCCGAAGATTCGTTGGGAGTAGTTGCCAGAACCAGCCGAGAATGAGTAGGGAGCTTGCCGAAGGGTTTTCGGAAGTTCATCGGAAGGTTCATCGGAAGTTTGCGGAGCTTGCCAAGAAAGATCGGAGCTTACCAATGAAGCTCGTTGGAACTCGCCAAGATCATCATGAAGTCTGGGAGCTTGCCGGGAGTCCACAGAATGGTTTCCGAGGGTTCGTTGGAAGACCGCCGAAAGTTTGTCGAAAGCTCACCGAAAGAAGTCTTGTCTTATGGACTTTGAAATAGCTTAAAAAATATCTTTAAAATTTATATTTAACACATAATTTAGTTTAGGATTAGGTTTTAATCCTATAAACCAAATTTGAGCCAATTCGGACTTCGTTTGGATCGACCCCTCACATTCTTGGATGAAAGGTGTCTAGAACTAAAAAAATGGGAAACTCTCTTGAAAGTGTGTCAAATCTTCTCTAAGTCTTAAGAGTGTTCTAGTCCAAGAGAGGGGTAAGAGTGCTTTGTAAGGGTTATCTCGTAAGCCCGTCAAAAGGAGAAGTGTTGTAAGGGAGTTCATTCTTGTCTGTTGGAAGGAGGATAGCTAGTGGAAAGCCGGTGGCCTCAAGCAAGAGGAATCGGGAATGGACGTAGGTCGGATGACCGAACTACTATAAAAATCTGGTTTGCATTTACATTCTTGCTATTTACTTTGCTGCAAACCCTTTCCACTTGCTCCCTTATTTACTCAACTTCATCTTCATCTTATTACGTATACTTTAAAGTTAAAACGTAATCTTTCCGGGTTCAAACAAAACGTTGCATTTATTCATACGTAGTTTCCAAACTTATTCAAATCGCTGAAAATTTCTCATTCCTTACCGCTGCACTAATTCACCCCCTCTTAGTGCCGCTCGATCCCTAACAGCACTGCCCAATGCAGGCGGTAGTACCGCCCATACCTGAAAGACCCAGAAATTTAAATTTTGGCTTTGTTTTTGGAGCCATTTTGGGCCTATAAATTCCCCACTCATCCCTGCAATGATCACACAAGAAAAAGTAAGCTAAAACTCTAGTGAATCAAGTTGTAATCTTGAAAATGTCTTGAGTGTTCCCTCCCTCCTTTTGAAAAGTTTAGAAGTTTGTCTAAGGGATGTGTGAGACTTGTAGAGGTTATCTCCTTAATCTTTGAAAAGGAGAAAGAGTTGTAAAAGGGTGTTGATCTTCAACCATTGAAATAAGATCATTAGTGAAAGCTGGTGACCTCAACGTAGAAGGAATCAAAAGTGGATGTAAGTCGGAGGATCGAATCACTATAAAATTAGTTTGCATTTTTTTCTTACAATTTACATTTCTACAAATTCTTTACCTTATTGCAATCACTCGAACCCTTCTCTTTCACTTACAAATCTCTTTAAGTTAAAATACAATCGAAATTGGTTTTCATCGAAATAGTATTCTTCTCAAACGAAGTTTTTCAAAATCGCACAAATCAACATTTTTTACCGTTGCACTAATTCACCCCCCTCTTAGTGTCGCTCTAGATCCTAACAGTTGGTATCAGAGTTTGGTCACTCTCAATTGGTTTAAAATCCAAGAGAGATGGCTTATTCGGTATGCAAGAGGGTCATTCCGTTACACTTCCGCCTATGTTTAATGGGTCGGATTACACTTATTAAAAGACTCGTATGAAGATTTTTTTGATCTCCATAGATTTTAAACTTTAGAATATCATTAAAAATGGATTTTAAAAATCTTCTCTTCCGATGAGCAAATAGAATGAATCAAAAAAGAAGGCTTTTGCACTTAATGCAAACGCTATGAATGCCTTGTTTTACATACTTGATAAAAATGAGTTTAATCGTGTTTCGATTTGTGAATCGACTTTTGATATTTAGTGTACTCTTGAAATCACTCATGAAGGCACTAGCCGAGTGAAAGAGTCCAAAATCAATCTCTTGGTACATTCTTACGAATTGTTTCGGATGAAACCAAGTGAGTCCATCGGAGACATGTACACCCGCCCGTTTCACGGATGTCATCAATGGATTTAAAGCACTTGGTAAAGGTTTTTCTAATTTTGAACTTATAACTAAAATTTTATGATCCCTTCTAAAGAGTTAGAATCCAAAAGTTACGGTCATTCAAAAGGCCAAGGACCTTAAAACTTTTCCTCTCGAAGAACTCATTGGATCTTTAATGACCTACGAAATGACTTGCTATGCTCATGATGAGTTAGAAAACCCCCTTCCAAAAAATAGGAAGGATATGACATTGAGAACACAAGAAGACCACTTGAAGGAATCTTCAAGTGATGAGAACCTTGATGATGAACTTGCACTCTTAACTCAAAAATTTTAAAAATTTATAAGAAAGAATAAATTTAAAAATGACACTAAAAATAAACTTGAACCCAAAAAGGATCAAGTTATATGTTACGAATGCAAGAAGCCAGGGCACTTCAAAAGTGAATACCCCTAAGCTAAGAAGAAGTAACCAAAGAGAAAAAAAGCTCTAAAGGTGACATGGGACGACTCAAGTGGTTCTGAAGTTGAAGAAACAAGTAACAAAGAGGAGGCCAACTTCACAATGATGGCTTTCAGAGAAGAGGTATGTGAGTTAATTAATGAAGATTTATCTTTTGATGAACTTTCAATTGCTTTCCTGAATTATTTGATGAATGTAGAGCTATTAGTAAAAAGTTTAATTTATTAAAAAAGGAGCATGCTTTATTACTAGATATGCTTTATAGTCTTAAACTCAATACTCCCTCTTTACCCCCATGCTCTAAGTGTGAATACTTAGAGGTAATAAAAAATGAGAACTTGCTACTTAAAGAGATCCTAAATAAGTTTAAGGTTAGTAGCAAGGGCTTCGACATGATCGTTACAAACAAGGGTCACATCGAAAAAAGGAGTGGTATTGGATTCGTAAGTGAATCTCACCAAACTCCAACCACTTTCATTAAAGGACCCACACTATATGTATCATCTCATTTAAAATATAATTTTTGTTACAAATCCAAATATATTACCTACAAATGTCCGTATAAGAAACTTAGCCCACAAAGGTTAATATGGGTTCCTAAAGGAACAATAAGGACCTTAATGAACAATGACACATTTAGTAGATCAATTTTTTAGGCACCCAAGTTCAAATGGGTACCTAAAAATCATTCTCTTTTGTAGACTCACATTCACCCACACAGGCTAGGAGCAAGAGATGGTACCTTGATAGTGGATACTTAAGGCACATGACTGGAGATCCATCTCAATTCTCTAAGCTCACTAGCCAAGATGAAGAGTATGTCACCTTCGGAGACAACAACAAGAGTAAAATCATTGACAAGGGAACTATAGGTAACAAATCAAGTTTTTCAATTAATAATATGTTATTGGTAGATGGTTTAAAGCATAATCTTTTGAGAATTAGTCAATTATGTGATAAGGGATACATTATGAAATTTGAATCTAATGCTTGCATCATTGAAAAATCACACAACAACACATCTATGATTGCACTAAAACAAAATAATGTCTACACCATAAACATTAATGATCTTAGTAATGAAATGTGTTTTTCGATTTTGAATGATGATGCTTGGCTTTGGCATAGGAGATTAGGTCATGCAAGCATGAAACTAATCACTCAAATCACATCTAAAGGACTTGTAAGAGGTATTCCCAATGTTAAGTTCATTAAAGATAAAGTATGTGATGCATGTCAACTAGGAAAACAAATAAAAACTAGCCTCAAACCAGAATCAAATAAGCACTTCTAGACCATTACAATTGATCCATATGAATTTATTTGGATCAATTGACATAACGAGTCTAAGAGGTAACAAATATGCATTTGTAATTGTAGATGACTATAGTAGATACACATGGACCTATTTCTTGGCTCACAAAAGTGATTGTTTTAAATCTTTTTCTAAATTTTGTAAACTTGTTCAAAATGAAAAGGGTTTCATGATTTCATCGATTCGAAGTGATCATGGTGGTGAATTCCAAAACCATGACTTTCAAAATTTTTGTGAATCTAATAGATATAACCACAACTTCTCTACTCCGAGGAATCCTCAACAAAATGGAGTAGTAGAAAGAAAGAATAGAAATTTATAAGAAATGACAAGAACCATATTAAATGAACATAGCTTACCCAAATACTTTTGGGCCGAAGCCATTAATACGGCTTGCTATGTCATGAATAGGGTTCTAGTAAGACCATCTCTATCCAAAACCCCTTATGAATTGTGAAATAACAAAAAATCAAATGTTTCTTATTTTAAAGTTTTCAATTGCAAATGCTTTATCTTGAATGAAAAGGATGCCTTAGGAAAATTCGAGACTAAATCCGATGAAGGTATCTTTCTTGATTACTCTTCCATTTCTAAAGTCTTTCGTATTTTCAACAAAAGAACCTTGGTTATAGAAGAGTCTATTCATATAGTTTTTAATGAAGTTTTGAATTTAAGAAAAATAATTTTGATGATGATCTTGGTTTTGATGGTTTGAATTTGAATGAACCCTCTTCTCAAAATAGTAACTTGAATGCATCTTCTTCCTAAATTTCCTTACCTAAGGAATGAAAGTATGTAGATACCCATCCAAAGGAGCTAATTATAGGAGACACATCAAAAGGGGTTCAAACTCATTCCTCTTTTAAGAATTTTTGTGCCAACATTGCTTTCCTTTCTCAAATTGAACCTAAGTGCATTGACGAAGCCTTGAAAAATGATTCTTGGGTTATCGCAATACAAGAGGAATTGAACCAATTTGAGAGGAATGAGGTGTGGAAGCTTGTTCCTAGACCAAGTGACCATTTAGTTATAGGTACTAAATGGGTATTTAGAAACAAGCAAGATGAATTTGGTATCGTGGTTAGAAACAAGACTAGATTAGTGGTCAAAGGTTTCAACCAAGAAGAAGGTATCGACTATGAAGAGACCTTCGCTCTTGTGGCAAGATTAGAAGCCATTAGGATGCTCCTTGCCTATGCTAGTAGTAATAATTTTAAATTATTTCAAATGGATATCAAAAGTGCTTTCTTAAATAGTTTTATTTCCGAAGAAGTGTTTGTTGAACAACCACCGATTTTGAAAACTCTCTTTTTCCTAATCATATGTTTAAATTGACTAAGGCTCTCTATGGGTTAAAATAAGCCCCAAGGGCTTGGTATGAGAGGCTTAGTTCTTTTCTTATTTAAAATAATTTCACTCAAAGTAAAGTCGATACTACATTATTTATTAAATATTTTAAAAATAATTTTCTTATTGTTCAAATTTATGTTGATGATATTATCTTTGGTTCTACAAATGAATCGTTATGTAAATCATTTGCTAAGTGTATGAGCTAAGAGTTTGAAATGAGTCTAATGGGTGAACTAATTTTCTTTTTAGGATTACAAATTAAATAACTTAGTGATGGTATATTTCTTAGTCAAACCAAATATACTATAGAATTGTTAAAACGATTTAATATGGATGGTTCAAAAGCCATCAACACTCCTATAAGTACCTCTACTAAGTTAGAAATAGATGAAAGTGGAGAAAGTTTTGATCAAAAAATATATAGGGGAATGACAGGTAGTTCACTTTACCTCACCGCAACTAGACCGGATATCATGTTTAGTGTAGGATTTTATGCTAGATTTCAAGCTAATCCTAAGTTATCTCATCTTAAAGCCGTTAAAAGAATTCTTAGATATCTTAAAGGAACTCCTAATCTAGGATTATGATATCCAAAATCTAATAACTTTTATTTAATAGCTCATATGGATACGAATTTTGACGGATATAGAATAAATAGAAAAAGCACATCCGAAACATATCAATTTTTAGGACATGCATTTGTTTCTTGGTCTTCCAAGAAACAAAACTCGATTGCACTATCTACGGCCGAAGCCAAATACATAGCCGCAAGTGCATGTTGTATATAACTTATTTGGATGAAAAATACATTAGAAGATTATGAAATTTATTTAAAAAATATTTCCATAAAATGTGATAACATAAGTGCTATATGTTTAACTAAATTCAATACTCTAGAACTAAATATATTGACATTAGGCATTACTTTATATGAGATCATGTTAATAATCATGATGTAACCTTAGAGTTTATTGACTGAAATATCAATTAGCTAATATTTTTACAAAACCTTTGAATGAGGAACAATTTGATTTTATTATAAGAGAATTAGGCATGTTAAATCTTCCTAATGCATGAATTTCTCTTATACATTTTTTTTATTTCTCGATTTTTGTAATTTGAGTTTTCTTTTTAAATCAAGATCGTTACTTATGATTCCTTCCTCTTTCACAATTTACAAAAGAAGATTTACCAAAATGGTTCATGATATTTTGAATTTATGACTTGATCTTTTATCTTTCATGTCATGATCATTTCCTGGATATTTATTCGTTCATGATATAAATTTTTGTACCATGAACTCTTCTCCTCTTCTTCATTTCTTGTTTAATGACAAAATGGAGAAAGAAACTTGCTAGCATCTCAAGAAAAGAAAAAATGCTAGCTTGCACATCTAAGAGATCCAAAAGTGCTTGTACAACTAAAGAAAAGTGCTAGCTTGGCTATTTCAAGTAGAAATTTTTTTTTTGCAACTTCTAATCTCAAAAACTTGCTAGCTTGCATGTTCTAAAATAAAACTTGCTAAAGTACTATCTTGCATATTTCAAAATTCACTTGTGAACTTTTCTCCTTTTTATTGATGACAAAGGGGAAGAAGTAATGATGAATGATTGAACATCTTAATGTTTTGGTATCATGTATGTTATACCTAAAGTGATGTTGATTTTGTTGAATCTTGGATTTTGATGATGAAGTCAATTGATAGGTTATTTGATCTAATCTATATTATTAAGATAAGTGTGTAGGATTAACTACGATAGCATGAAGACATAAAGCAAATTACTGGAGTCAAGTTGTTAGGAGTTCAAGAGTCCATCGAAAGTCCGAAGGATCGCGGCATCTTTGAACCAACCGAGAAAGAATCGGGGACTTGCCAAAGGTTTCAGAAGTTCGCTGGAAAGATCGTCGGAGGTTTGCAGAGTTCACCGAGAAGGTTTGGAAGCCTGCCAAAGATTCATCGAACTTGCCACAAGTCCGGGGGCCTACTGGGAGTCCATTGGAAGAAATCTGAGGGTGCGTCGGAAGTCCGTCGGAAGTTCGTCGGAGACTCATCGGAAGAAAACTCGAAGTTGCTGGTTTAGTCTTTGCTTAGAATTATGTCTAAATTTCATAGTTAGCATATAATTAGGATAAGGATTAGGTAATAATCTTGTTTAACCCTGGTAGGGGCCAACTAGGCCTTGTCTAAATTGAATTGGGCCGGATTCAGGGCCCATTCAGAAGTTCTGGACTAGGTCTGGTGGTGGCACCACCCCGGGAACAACTTCCCAAATAGTCTAGTGCAGGCGGTGGTACCTTAGCGTTATTACCACAGTGGTGGTACCACCTGACAAGTGGTGGTACCACCCAGTACACTGACAGAGCAAGGTGAACAGGCGGTGTTACCGCCAAAAATCCAAGATGTGACTCTTTTTGGCTCTATTTTTGAAAGCCAATTGAGTCTATAAATACCCCTCTTTCCTCTACTGGTAAAGCACCTTTTAGAGTAGTTAAAAACTAAGTCAAAGCTCTAGCAAAATCTTATTTCGATAGCTTAAGTGTTTACCTCCCTCTTTCTCTTTGTCAAAAATCTGTAAGAGAGTGAACCACTTGTAAAAGTTTGTAAGAGGGGTATTTGGTCCTTCCCCTTCAAAGAAGTTTGATAGTGGAAGTTGGGAGCCTCATCGAAGGAGGCTTCGGAAGTGGACGTAGGTCATTTGACCAAACCACTATACATCGCTGCGTACTTTGAATGTATGAGTTTTTAATTTCTGCATCTTACCTTTACTTAGTTGCAAATCGTTTGGTCTTCTTCTCCCTACTCTCATTTATATTCACTCAAACTATTTTTAGCTGAAACTTCTTTCATCGAATAGAAATTTCCTTACGAACCAACTATCTCCAAAATTGATTACAAGTTTACAAGTTTTAATCTGCTGCACTAATTCACCCCCCTTCTTAGTGCCGCTCTCGATCCCAACAGATTTGTTGTGATTGTGCATATTATACTTTGATGATTTAAAATTATGATGCACGATGTATGAAATCTTGATACAATATGTTATATATGATCAAAATTGTTTCACTTGAATTCAAAGGTTATTATTTCTTTTGAATTCAAATTTACCTTATTTCGATATGGCATATAGATAGCGAGAGTTAAGTTTAACTCCATCAAATTGTTGTCATCATCAAAAAGGGAGAGATTGTTGAATCTCAGATTTTGATACTGAAATCAATTGATAAGTTTGTTATCTAATCTATGCTTTGAGATAAGTGATGCAGGACTAACCTTGATCAAAAGAGGCAAAATAATTAAAGCAAGAAGAATCAAGTGTTGGGCCTAAGTCAAAGTTCGGACATCGGGTCGGAAGAATCGAATAATGCACCGAGAACGGATGTTGTAGGAGTCAACATGCCAGTGGATCGGGCACTAAACCGAAGGTTTAGACGATGTACCAAAAGTTCACCGGAAGATCACCGAAAGGTCATCGGAAGTTCACCGAGAGAACCAATGACATGCCGGATAACTTAGATTCGTAGCTTGTAGTTGTTTATATCTTAATGGTCGAAGGTTAGGTCAAAATTGAGTTGGTTTTGGGTGAAATCATATCAACTCAATTAGGGGCCAATTGGGCCTAAATTGAGACTGATTTGGGCTCATTGAGAGGCCCAAATCTTGCTGCAAGTGGTGGCACCGCTAAACTGGCGGTAGAATCGCACAACAATAAAGCTGTAGTGGTGGTACTGCTCCAAGCTAGTGGTAGCACCGCTAGAACCTTTGTTTTTGAGGTTCTACATGTAGTGGTATCACCTAATGCAAGTGGTAGTACCGCCCTACCTGGAAGACCCAGAAATTTAAATTTTGGCTTCATTTTTAGAGTCATCTGGGGCTTGTAAATACCCCACTCATCTCTACAAGGATTACACAAGAAAAAGTAAGCTAAAACTCTGGTGAATCAAGTTGTAATCTTGAAAAAGTCTTGAGTGTTCCCTCCTCTTGAAAAGTTTAGAAGTTTGTCTAAGGGAGGTGTGAGACTTGTAGAGGTTATCTCCTAAACCTTTGAAAAGGAGAAAGAGTTGTAAAAGAGTGGTTGATCTTCACCCATTGAAAGAAGATCATTAGTGAAAGTCGGTGACCTCAACGGAGGAGGAATCGGGAGTGGATGTAGGTCGGAGGACCGAACCACTATAAAATCGGTTTGCATTTCTTTTCTTACAATTTACATTTCTACAAATCCTTTATCTTATTATAATCACTAAAATCCTTCTCTTTCACTTACAAATCTCTTTAAGTTAAAACGCAATCGTAATTAGTTTTCATCGAAACATGATTCTTATCAAACGAAGTTTTTCGAAATCACACAAATCAATATTTTTTTACCACTGCACTTTCATCCCCCCCCCCTTTCTTAGTGCCACTCTAGATCCTAACAATTGGCTTTAGGTCAAGTGGGAGATTGATGGCACTTATAACATGTTGCATCAATCTCTTTGCTTATGCTTGTTGGTATTTTCTCACATTATCTTGATATATATTATGATGTCCTTGGATCTGTGCAATGGGAATCGGATCATGATGAGATCACGATAATGAGACTGATTCACCTTTAAACACAGACCCTAAATAATCTCGGTCATAGGTTACTCGAGAGGGACATCGAAATAACCAGATAAACTGGTGTATTGTATACTTATCCATATGATGAAGGTGGCTGATCACATAGCTACTCATGTGGGGATACTAAGGATACAGTACAGGTGCTTATTGGAGAATGAGTTCACTGATTGATCCACTTATGAAATGTTGGATGCTTATTGATACCTCACGTCAGACAGCGATTCCATAATCCCAGTAGTGTATCTGGTCCTTAGACTTGAGACATCAAGGATGTCCTATATGAGTACTCCACTCTTTGATACCGGACTTATAGGTTTGGAAGTTTCAGATCTAGTACAACCGGTTATTGGGAGTGGCAACCAACTTTACGAGAGCAATTAAGTATCAATAAAAGATTATCCACTCTCAGTATCATGAGAGGAATATCTCATGTGTTCTTGCTCAAGCAAATCCCTAGCCAGGGTTATTCGGATTGAGAGAGAACAAGTTCTCCAAGAGAATCCAATTAGAGCGAGACTTGATTGGAAATCGTATAGGCCTGACAGCACCATGCCCGATATACGGTCACTGAGATATTAGATGGATGAGGGAATATAGGTATATGGTAACTGAGGACAGATAGGTCCAAAGGATTGGATTCCCTTGTATCGTTTGGGGACTGCGGCGTAGTGGCCTAGTACGTTTTCAATCGATGAGTCGAGTGAATTATTATAGAGATAATAATTTACTGAGTCAGAAAAAGTTCTGACAGGTATGATTCATGGCCAGCTCGATATTGGGCCTAGAGGGTCACACACATATGGTAAGTGTTGCGACGAGTAGAGGTTCGGATATGAGATATCCAGGAGCTCCTATCTTATTGGATATCCAATAAGCCCATATATTATTGGATCCCATAGATGAGATCCAATAAGAGCTAGATTATTGGGTAGAGACCCATTAATCTAAGAAACTTGGGTAATTGGATGAAGATCCAATACCCAATATAGTAGGATCCATTAGGATTTATAAGGGGCCTCTATAAATAGGAGGGAACCAAAGGTCCATAGGCTGGGGTTTTTCATGGTAGCCACCTCTTGTTCTCCTTTCCCTAGAGAGGAGTATCATTGCAGTTCGTATTGTGTTAATATCGCTAGAGAGGAGAACATTTGACCTCCTTCATTCTCCCCCATGGATCTATAAGAACTCAGAGATATACGATCTCCCTAAGTATTATCTTTCTTACATATGTAGTTTTCGGATTTACGGATTTATTTTTGTGCACCGATCCTCGCACGACGATGGAACCTTTCATAAAAATCAAGGATTTTTGTTTTCTGTTCATAAGTGTAAGTAAAGAGAGGCAAACCGATTTATAGTGGTTCGATCTTTCCGACCTATGTCCACTCTTGGTTCTTCTTCCCTCAAAGTCATTGGCTTTCACTATCAATCTTCTTTCCAATAAGCAAAGATCAAATATTCTTATTACAACTTCCTCATTTTTAAGGCTGAAGGGATGACCTTCAACACTCTCTTTTTATACAATATCTCTTACCTCTTATAATTTAGAATTATAACTAACTCTAGAGGAGGAGAAGACTCGAGCTATATTTAAAACGAGAGTTTATAATACTTTCTTTCTCATGAATGGATGTTCCATCAACCAAGCCTAAGTAAAGTATTTATAGATCCCAAAAGACTTCAAGAATGAAGGCAAAAATTTAAGTTCCTAAAATTTTGGAGTACATACTCTAACAGTACTACCACCAGCCGGGGTGGTACTATCACCACCCTAGGCAGTACCATTGTTGAAAATGTCAAAAAAGCACAAACAATGCTTTTTGACTAAATCAAGTAGTGCTACTATCTATGGTACCACCGCCCAGGCTTGGTTTAGGCCACCAATTTGATCTTTTAAGAGGCCTAATTTGGCCCTAGATCAAGCCCAAATCCTTAACAAGTTGACATAGTTTCAACCTAATATCAACTCAACATTACTCAAAATAACCTCAATCAAGATTTTGATAAATCAACCATATATCTAGCACATTCTGAACGGCTTTCAAAGACATTGTATGCTCTTCTGGCATGTTGTCTGATCTTCCGGCACTTTATCCGAAACTCTAGCATATCATCTTTTATTTCGACAAATTGCCTATTCCATTGACATGTCAACTTTTCTATGACATCCGATCTTTTGACATAATATGATCCTTTTAGTACAATGCTTGAACCTATAGCATGAAGTCTCGAACTTGGTATGTCGACTAATCCTTCGACTCAACGTCCAATACTCAACATAATAATTTTTCAGCATAAGGTTTGACTCTCTTGCTTAATAGTTGACCCTTCAGTGATCCAAGTCCATGATTAAAGTATTTCATGCATCACTTATCTCAAAAACATATTTAGTCTTAGTTTCATTATCCAAATCTAGAATTTAATAAACACTTTGGTGCACATGACTGGCATGTCGATGTCGTGTAATCGACACATTGGTGCCAAGCAATCAAAACCTTGACACTAGGTTGTCGACTCCTTGATGCCAAGCGATCATCTCCTCAACATCAGACAACTGACACTTCGGTGCCACATAGTCAATGTGTTGATATTGTGCAATCGACACATTGGTGCCAGGCAATCAACACCTTGACACTAGGTGGTCAACTTCTTGATATCAGGTAGCCGACACTTCAGTGCCACATAGCCAAAACCTTAGTACTAGGCAACCAGTTACTTGATGCTAGACGATCGATACCTCGACACCATATGACAAATGCCTCAACGCCCTTCGTGCATGAAAAAAAATCCTTTTGTAGAGCTGTACAATTTTTCTTTGAAACTAATATATAATTTTACAATACTGATAATTACCGAATCTATCTTAGGATCTGACTCATCCTCTTGCTTGCGCTCCCGATATCATCCTATATTCGTACAGATTTCTCTTCTTTTCTAGAATTGGGATCATTATTCTGTTGAATATTATACTAAGAGATCAACTTCAATGTCTCCTAAAAAGTTGTTTCTCTTGACGAAGCATCCAAAGATTCTAACTGATAGAACAGCTTCTACATTTCCGGTTCTTCTGGATGAGTTTCCCATGCGGAGGGTCTTAAATTTTGTTGACTTCCTGCAGGGACAACCGGACAACGAACTTCGGTGATCATCTGAAAAAGTTGGTCTTAAATTGTGTTGACTTCCAGGGACAACCGGACAACGAACTTCAGTGATCATCTGACAAAGTTGTGCATGAGTGCTTCAGCGGAATCTGAAATGCACAAGTCATCGTCATATCTCATGGAGGGTGCTGGTAAGCATGATATCCACAAAAATGATGAAAATATTGTTGGATGTGGTAGTTGAGTTGGAACATCGTGCCCAGGATCTTACTCGTTCTAAAGAAGTTTAGTACTCGCGAAAATACTTGAACGAAGGTGAAGCAATATAGAGTAACTGCGAACGGGCAGGGGGGACGGTTTGACATGCAGACGAAATCATGTTCAACCAACTCGAGGAAAACGTAATTCATTTTCCTTCATTTGGGTTGACAACGATAGTACTAATCATTTGCAAGATTCTGTCGACGGGAAGTAAGATGCTGACGGCCGTAATAACTCAGCGGATGATGGAAGTGGCAGTTTCTCAAATAGTCCATTGTTCCAAGATGTCTCACATCTTAGTTCCGGTGAGAAACTGGGGAGATGATACAGCAGGAAGGCTATACCGTTCCGATAAACCCGTGGTGAATGACACGGATGGTATGGTTGGCCGGTTCCCACAAAGTTGGACATCAAAAAACGCAACATTCACTCACCTACCTACCTACCTGAAATCTTCGGATTGTCCCAGGAACATCGAAGGCTAGAACTTGGCAGGAAGATATGTAGACAGAAACACCAGCTTTCTCGTTTTCCAAACAAGAAGACCAAAGAAGGCCTGTGAATGGACGGACATGAAGGGCTTTCAGGCAGGGGATCTCAGACGGTAATGGAGCTTACACGGACATTGGGTTGTCCCCACTTTCCAGCCCTGTTAGAGCCCACCTGAAGACCCGAAACAACCACAAAACCAGTCTATCATAGGCATAACGTTGACCGTCACCACTGTTAAATAAACATGGGATTTTCAGTATGATAGTATCAACAGCATAGAAACATAAAATTTTCATTGCAGGTGCAGACTGGAAGGTCGGGACAACCATGACAACTTATCGGAAGCATCAACCTATGGCACGCATTCTGGAAAGTCACGAGTAGAATGGTGGGGAATGAGAGAGAAAACCAAAGCAGCATGCTGACCAGAAGTCGCACTCCAGGGTCTACCCTCTCGCGGTTCCATCGATGTGTGCTCTGTCAGCTTGTGCAAGGCGTGCTTGAAACTGCGACCACTCGAGCATGCACCTCTCTCTTACCTGCTGACAAAAAGAGGTGTCAACTTTCTGATGTTATAAACAATTCATCACCGACGGAGAAGTGAGTACAAAACGATATCATGTGGATTAAAACAAAAACGAAATTGCTCGAGTGTCTCCGATGCTACAGTATCAGCATTAAGTGTCTCATTTGCCATGACTATTAACTAGTGTCAAAGGTTTCTGCACGAAGACAGGCTTTGTGTCATCCTGGATTGATTCACTTGCTCTTACTTGTATGTGAGCAATCTTGATTGCTTGCTGAGATAAAATTCATAATTGCCCATTTGAGATCTAAAAGCCAGAAACTTAAGCTCTTATTGTTAAAAATGCACATGAATGTGATAGAAGCATACAGAACAATATACTTATTCGAATGAGTCAAGGGCAGCCAACAGTGATGGCATATCTGGCAACGTGAATAGCTTGTGATGGCCCTGAAGCTTACTATAGGAACTCTTGTCAAAGATGCTTTTATCGAAAAATCACAAGCGAGGAGAACAAAATAAGATGGTTTGTGCTTCAGGCAGAATAAAATCAGCATTGATGTTCGTTAACATAAAATTCACATGCTGAGTCAGAGTAAAAGAATAAAAAGAATGATGGCTCGTTATAAGCACAGCAACAAGCTCTCAATGTGAAGAAGCCTAGGATGAACCACCCAGTAAAGAACTCACAATAGTAGACATTCCATGCTGCTGTTGAATAATTGCAACTAACAAAATGAGAAACGGTTTTGTGCCAGTAAATTTGCTGCTGTTATTTCACCAAACATGGTTGACTAAATGGGGTTAATATAAGGTACAACTTACACTCCACGGAAGACTGAGTGAAATTCTAATTCTCTTTGTATCGAGAGCCTTCTTTCTGTGTTTGGAGAAAGCAGGAGAGAAAAGAGAGAAACAGAGAGTGAAGAGTGAAGAGATAGGAACTGCAGAGAGATTTAACATCAATAAATTTAATTCTTTGATGCCACAGCTTGCAAAACCTTTATATATTTTTTTTTCCTTCACTCTGCTGTTTCTCAATAACATAAGATTTAGCAAGACCATATAACTCTCCAAATATGATTCTAAATTATAAAACAAATATAACCTAATGCATGGATTATATTCTCAATCCGGTACCAACACCAGTCAGCAATGGACCAGTGTAGGGCAGTTTATCGACAATCGATATAGGTCAATATCGATTGATACCCCTGAACTCAGGAGAAAAAACGAAAGAGGGAAGAGGCACATGAGGCGATGTGTACCAGAGGAGAAGGTGATGACAACCTGAGGCAAGATAGCGGCATACCAAAAGAGGAGGTTGTGGTTGTGGGAACATCGGAGGAGAAGAGAAACAATAGATGGCATGCAGTTCAGTGATGTTGAGTGTTAATAACTACTGTTAACAGTGTTGCTAACTGTCAATATCTGTTGACAGAAGAGGAGGCCCCATGTTTAATGAAATTAAGAAGGTATAAAAAAGACTTGTTACTAGTACCAAGTATACCACCCGATACAACTCCACACGTGATGCACTTGGTATTTACTACAAACGACACAATTGCCTGGACCAATAGATACCAGTTTGTACCAATCCATGCAAAATACATTTTAGCCCATAATCCATACCAGTGTTTCAAATACCGATCAAACTGGCATGTACCAAATGGTATTTGCCAGTCCGACCAGCATTCGATGTGCAAACTAACCCTTATTTGCAGATCCAATTTAGATCAAGCTTTATCACCCAGTTTTTGAGTTTGTTATCTTGCAAAACACCACTGCTAGAACCTCTCTTCTTGTTTGAGGAAAGACTAGTAACACATGTAGCCTTTTCAGTTAGCCACTCCATTTCCTGGTTCAAAACAACAATATTAAATGATGAACTTTCTTTTGTAAGTTCAATGATGTAAGTTGTTTTCCATTAATCCTCTAATCAGTGGCTGGTTCCAAATGGTTTGCCTCAGTATATTATGATTAGTAAATACTTTTAGCTTGTTTCAGCTACATTCATGGTAGATTGAAGTGGTCTCTCTCTAAGTTTCTAGAATAAGAAGCTCTAGCAACTGTTCCCTCATGCAACCCTCTCTTGGAAGCTCTGCTTCTGACTCCGACTGAATCACCTGATCCCCTGCCTCCCCCTCCCTATTCTGAACAGGGTCATGCACATAAGAGCACCTCCTTCCCTTCAAGGGGAGGGCAAGGATTCACAATACAACAAGGCTCAAGCTGTGTCGACCTCCTGGGTGAGTCTCTTCAAAAAAGCCACTAAAGTAGGAGAGTGGTAGCCAGACCTGAACATGGAGGATAAACTTCCCTAAATCCAGAGAATGGGTCTCAAGGTTGAGCTAGACTCAAGGAAGTCGCTTTGTCTATAAAGATTAACAAACAAGCCCCTATGACAAGTTTCTAAGTAAGATCCCACCTGAGTTCCTAAAAACCTTTCTCCTTAAACTTTAGGGCTCTACCGGTGGATTACCAAGTGGTGGACCTTGCCAAAGGTTTATTTTGTTTTCGATTCCACTCGGTAGAGAGAGATGTCTCGTGTCCTAGTAGGTGGCCCATGGTTTGTTAAGGGACAACACTAACATTGATTCCTTGAGACCAAATTTCCAACCTCTCGAAGAGAATTGATATGATCCCTACCTGGTTGCAATTATCAGGCTTTCCCCTAAAGCTAATGTGCCTCAATTTTCTCACCTATATAGCATACTAGAGAGGAAAATGCTCAAAAATTGATCAAGTTATCCTCTCTAAATCAATGGGCAAGCTTGCCCAGATATGTGTCATCCTGGATTTAACCCTACCAGTCCCCCAAGGGATTTGGATACATGTGGGGAACACTTAGTTTTTTCAATCAATAACATTTGGGAATCTCCCAGTGATTTGTTTCAAATGTGACAAAGTAGACCACCGGACATCTTCTTGTGAGAACAATCCCCAATCTTCCACCCAACAAGAGTCCCAAGAAACATCTAGGGTTTGCCCTCAACCTTTGAAGGTCGACGATGACGTTTTGTATGGTCCATGGATTTGGGTCCAATGGCACTCGAAGGTGAAATCGATCAAGTCAAGTTAGGTTAGCCATGATGGGGAATGGGGCCAATTTCTGGTGTGGGTCATGTTGAGTCTGGAGTGAACACTGGGCTTTTGGTGGAGATTCAACAAGGCACTAGTCATCCCAGGAAGATTCCACACCGAACCTGTTAGGGATCGAGCGGCACTAAGAGGGGAGGTGAATTAGTGCAGCGGATAAAACGATGGATTTTTCAGCGATTTAAAACAAGCTTCGGAAACTTCGTACGATGAAACCAACGTTTCATTTGAAACCGATTTTTGTGTTTTAACTTTAAAGCATACGTACAAAGATAAAAAGGAAGTGGAGCAAGTAAAGTAAAGGCTTACAAAGAAAGTAAAACAGAAATTTAAATACTCACACAATCAAGACGCAGCGATGTATAGTGGTTCGATCAAAGTGACCTACATCCACTTCCAAGCCTTCTCCGTTGAGGCTCCTTCTTCCACTATCAAATCCTTTCAAGGGAAGGATCAAACACCCTCTTACAACCCTTTACAAGTGGTTCACACTCTTACAAGATTTCTCGAGAAGGAGGTGAACACTTAGCAAGAACAAGACTTTTCAAAAGCTCAAAACCAAGATTCTAACTCTCAAAAGGGTTCTATTTTTCAAATTGAAAAGGAAGGGGTATTTATAAGCCTCAAAGTGATTCAAATTGGAGCCCAAACTTGGAGCCAAAAATTTGAATCTTTTGAGTTTTTCAGATCGCTCTTGGCATATCGACACACCCAGCGTTATCGCGACCAGCGGTGCTTATACCGCTACGAGGCGGTGCTACCGCTACGATAACTACAACTGAATCGCTACAATGCCATGCTACAGTGCCATGCTAAAGTGTCATGCACGTAGCATGCGTTGGTGCTGTTTGGGCCAAAAACTTTGGCCCCTACTTCGGGTTAAAGGATTAACCTCTAATCCTAACCCAAATTAATGTGCTAACTACGAAATTAAAAACATTCCTAAGCTATTACAAAGTCCGCAAGTCAAGTTTTCTTCCCTCGAGCTTCCGGCGAACTTCCGGCGGTCTTCCAACGATCCCTCAGAAACCATCCTATGGACTCCTGGTAAGCTCTCGGACTTCACGATGATTTTGGCGAGTTCCCCAGCTTCTTTGGCAAGCTCCGATCTTTCTTAGCAAACTCCGCGAACTTCCGATTTAACCTCCCGCGAACTTCCGAAACCCTTCTAAGCTCCTACTGCGTTCTCGGCCCGGCAAAGACTCCCAACGACCTTGAGACTTCCATCGAACACTCGAACTCCCAACGATCCATCGCGCCGGACTTCAACCCTTTGTTTCGCTTTACGCCTTCATCCTTATCGTAGTTACTCCCGCACACAAACAACAAACACTCTACTTCGATCTAGACAGCTTATTACAATATGAATTAACATTGCCGTTCAAGACGCCATTGGTCTACGCTTCGTCCGATCCTTCTACATCATCCTCTCTTGCGATCCGTTGCCCAATCGATGATTGACCTCCGCAATCCCGAGATCCTTGGCGCAACACGCTCTTCTTGGCCCGATGCCCGACATACGAAGCCTCCTGCCGATAGTCGACCGAACCTCCGGCTCGACACCCAATATCCTGACGTGATCACCTCCGGTGTAACGTCAATTCCTCCAGTGTCAACTGTCTAATCCTGATCGATAGTAGACCTGCGTAACTCAACACGCAGTTAAACAACAAAACACACTCAATTAGTTTCTGATGCGGGAGCATCCGAGACTACTAATCAATCCTTAAGTCCTGAGCTGATTCCTTCGGCAAAACAAACACTATCGGTACTTATTCATGCCAAAAGTAACTTCGTTACAACTTACTTGGTGGGATAAGGAATGATGATACCAATATCAAAATTCGTTGCTTGATTGATGCTATATCAAAGGGAGTTATTCGAGGATAAGTTCCAAAGTGATTTAATGCTCTTTGGAAGTAGATATTTCTTTGGTTATTGTTAGTGAACGAATTTTATCTTCTAGTCTTGTTAGTCTTGTTAGTCTTTATTGTTTGGGTAGTTCCATGTTGTTTTTTAAGTCTAATATCTATATAATGAGACATATTCTCATTTGTAAGGGCACTGGTTGAATGAATGAAAATTCCTCTTGTGAGTTGAATTTTATCTCGATTCTTTATCCAACATCGTTGGTGGTGAATCAAACAGTTCTTTATCCTTGGCTGATGGAATTTCCTTTAAGCCTTGGTGGTGAACTGCAATTATCTCGGTCCTTTTTTCCTTGATCGGTGGCTTTTGGAATCGGGTCAATCCGACCGCATCAAGGAAGTTACACCCCTTTTCCCAAAATCGCGCAGTCCTGAAATTTTCTGTTCAGAGTCACTCGCCCACACACGCATCAAGTTGGTATCAAAGCTCAAGGTTGAACTTATCTTGAGTGATTCCTTTGTGTTGTTATCTTCTACTTACCATGGGTGACGAACAAGTTCCACGAGGCTTGACTTTGGAGCAAGCGCACGACTTAAGGCGAGATCGTGCTATAGAGAATCTCCAAAGGCAAATGGAGCGAGTTCTCAATCTCCTAGAAAACCTAGAGAGACAAGAGCAACCAGCAAGGCGTCCCGATGATCACGACACCATGGCGAATCAGATTCGCATCACAATTCTAATGATGATTGATTCCACGGAGGCAACTCTAGTGCTCCCGAGCAGTTCGGAGAAGAAGAAGAAGATACCATGAGAATGGCCAGTGAGATTAAAGCGGATGCACACGAGTTCGAGGGTAGTCTCAATCGACAACTTTGTTGATTGGCTCCTTGCCATTGAGCGAGTTTTGACTTCAAGTCATACTCGGATAAGAAGAGGTGCAAGGTCGCTGCTCAAACTCACTAAATATGCTTCTCTATGGTGGGAGAATTTAAAGCGTCGTGAGCTAGAGAAAAAAAGCCGAATCAAGTCTTGGGATAAACTCAAGAAACTTATGAAGAAAAGGTTCTTGCCCGATACCTATAAGCAAGATCTGTTTCTCAAGTTGAATTCCTAAGACAACAAGGGATGAGTATTGAAGAATATATTCGTGAGTTCGAACAACTCATGATAAGATCGAAGTTCGAAGTTCCCGAGCAAACCATCGCTCGATTCCTTGGTGGCATGAATCGAGAAATTGCTGATTTGGTTGAACTTGACCTTATTGGTCCTTCAAGATGTTTGCAAGCTAGCAATGAAGGTTGAGAAACAACTAAAGAGTAGCAAGAGGTTTTCTTCAGAACCTCCTCGAAGGGGACATCCTACTTTAGGGTGCTTCCTCGAAGCAAATATGAAGGTGTTTCACAAACGCTAAGGGTAAAGAGAAGTTGGTGGAACCCATCAAAGAAACCAGCAAGAAAGTTGATGGTGACACAAGGAAGTGTTTTAAGTGTCATGGCTATGGGCATTTGCAAGCTAATTGTCCAAATCGAGAGTTATGACTCTTCAAGAAATTGAGAAGATCGATTTGGAACTTCAAGAGGCCAACGATGAACATGACCGAATGATTCTGAAGAATCCAGAATATCGTTGAAAAAGCTGATGATGGTGAGTTGTTGGTGATACGGAGAGCATTACATGCTGAGATATCTCCAAAGAGAATGAGCAAAGGAGAACATCTTCCACACCGTTGCACTATTAATCGGGAAGGTGTGTATGATGATTATCGATGAAGGAAGCTGCACCAATGTCGCCTCGACAACCATGATTGAAAAACTGAAGCTACCAACATCAAAACATCCTCAACCTTACAAGCTTCGATGGCTTAGGAAAGGAAGTTATGTGAAGATAACCAAACGAGCCCTTATATCATTTTCCATTGGGAAGAATTATCAAGATGAAGTTCTATGCGATGTTATTCCCGTGGATGCTTATCACTTGTTGTTAGGTAGACCTTGGCAATATGATAGAAAGGCTGTACATGATGGGCATAGAAATACTCTTTTCACAAGGAACGAAAGTGCATTACTCTTGAATCTTTGAAACCTAGCATGATACATCGAAATCAACAGGAAGGGAAACACTAGTAAGGAAAATCTCTTCTTGAGTGAAACAGGTTAAAAGAGTCATTATCAAACAGAAAAATGTATTTGCTTTGCTTATGGTTGAGAAAAAAGAGTGAGAAAGAGAGACCTATACATCCGAAAATGCATTCCTTGTTAAGAGACTTTGCAGATGTGTTCCCCGAAGAATTGCCATCTGGATTACCTCCAATAAGAGGTATTGAGCACCAAATTGACTTGCTGCCCATTGCCCCTCTACCAAACAAAGCAGCATATAGATGCAACCCGGAGGAAACAAAGGAGTTGCAAAGACAAGTCAATGAACTTATTGACAAGGGATATGTTCGAGAAAGTATGAGCCCATGTTCGTTCCGGCTCTACTCGTACCAAAGAAGGATGGAACATTCAGAATGTGTGTCGATAGCCGAGCCATCAACAACATCACTATTAAGTACAGGTATCCTATACCTAGACTTGATGATATGCTTGATGAATTATATGGTTCTACTGTGTTTTCGAAGATAGATTTTGAAGTGGCTATCACGGATCCGAATGCAGAAAGGAGATGAGTGGAAAACAGCTTTCAAGACTAAGGGAGGTTTATATGAATGGTTGGTTATGCCATTCGGACTTTCTAATGCTCCAATGCGTTCATGAGGCTTATGAGCGAGGTTCTTCGTTCCTTCATTGGTCGATTTGTTGTTGTATACTTTGACGATATCCTTGTTTATAGTCAAAGCGAGGAGGAGCATATTTCTCATTTGAAACAGGTCTTTAAAGCCTTGAGAGAACAGGCTTTATGCCAAAATGGAGAAGTGTGAGTTCTTCTCTTCCAGATTATATTCCTTGGATATGTGGTTTGAAAGATGGAATTTCCGTTGATCGATTGAAAGTGGATGCAATGAAAACCTGGCGGTTCGAAATCCATCACCGATGTAAGGAGTTTTCATGGCCTTGCTTCTTTCTATCGTCGTTTTGTGAAGAACTTCAGTACAATCATGGCCCCTATCACGAATGCATGAAGAAGGGTTCTTTTGAATGGACAAGAGCTGCTCATGCCGCTTTTGAACTCATCAAATGAAGCTATGTGAGTCCCCGTTCTTGCCCTTCCTAATTTTGATAGAGTATTTGAAGTTGAATGTGATGCAAGTGGAGTTGGCATTGGGCTGTTCTTGTTCAAGAACAAAGGCCATTGGCATATTTCGTTGAAAAGTTAACCGATTCAAGAAGAACTACTCAACTTATGATAAGGAGTTCTACGCCATTGTGAGAGCTCTTGATCATTGGAGTCACTATTTAAGGCCTAAACAATTTGTACTTCATTCGACCATGAGGCTTTGAAGTTTATTAGTGGCCAACGAAGCTCAACTCAAGGCATGCCAAATGGGTAGAATTTCTTCAATCCTTTTCTTTCGTTTGAAATATAAACCCGCCATACTAATGTTGTTGCGGATGCTTTATCAAGAAGATACTCTATGCTTGCTTGATTCTTGATTCTAGAATTCTTGGTTTTTAATCCATGAAAGAACTATATTCAAGACCCGGAGTTCTCTACTATTATCGATAGTTGCAAACATGGAATTCAAGGTACATATTCTGTCCAAAATAGTTTTCTTTTCAAGAAATCGATTATGTGTGCCGAAGAGTTCATTTAAAGAATTGTTGATCAGAAGCACATGGTGGAGGTCTGGCTGGTCACTTGGCATGAACAAAACTCTTGAAATCCTTCAAGAGCACTTTTATTGGCCAAAGATGAGTGGAGACGTACATGCTATCATCTTGAGGTGTGCAACTTGTCAAAGAGCAAAGAGTCATTTCCACCAAGGGCTGTATACTCCTTCGTACCATTACAACCTTGGGAAGATGTGAGCATGGATTTTATTGTGGCTCTTCCAAGAACTCGGAGGAAAAGATGCCATTATGGTGGTTGTTGATCGGTTTTCTAAAATGGCCCATTTTATTCCATGCCACAAGACGGATGATGCATCTCATGTGGTGATCTTTATTTCAAGGAGATCATTCGCCTTCATGGAGTACCAAAGACCATTGTATCGATCGTGATTCTAAATTTTTAAGTTATTTCGGAAGACCTTATGGAGAATGCTTGGAACCGGACTTATTCAGCACCACTTGTCATCCTCAAACCGATGGCCAAACGGAGGTAACTAATCGCACTCTCACTCGTTACTTGAGGAATGGTTAGTAAATCCCTAAAAGATTGGGATTTGAAGCTTGCACATCTTGAGTTAAGCTTATAATCGATCGCCGAGTTATACTCGGTCGATCACCCTTCGAAATTGTGTATGGAATCAATCCGCTCACACCGATTGATTTAATTCCTATTCCATCCAATTCACAAGTGAACTTTGATGGCAAAGAGCGAGCTGAATCAATAAAAAAACTCCATGAGCAGATTCGAAGTAAGATCGAGAAGGCTAACGAGTCTTATAGGAAGAAAGCTAATAAACATCGGAGGAAGACCCATTTCCAACCGTGCTTATGCCTAGAGCTGACGGTCCATTTGAAGTTCTCGAGAGAATTGGCGAAAATGCTTACAAGATTGATCTTCTGGAGAATATGGAGTTTCGGCAACTTTTAATGTAGGTGATCTTTCTCCTTACTTGGGCGATGATGACTTGTCGGTTGAGGACAAATCTCAAACAACCGGGGAGAATGATGCGGGAGCATCCGAGACTACTAATCAATCCTTAAGTCTGGTGATTCCTTGGCAAAACAAACACTATCGGTACTTATTCATGCCAAAACTAACTTGGTTACAACTTACTTGATTGGGATAAGGAATGATGATACCAATATCAAAATTCGTTGCTGATTGATGCTATATCAAAGGGAGTTATTCAGGATAAGTTCAAAGTGATTTAATGCTCTTTGGAAGTAGATATTCTTTGGTTATTGTTAGTGAACGAATTTTATCTTCTAGTCTTGTTAGTCTTGTTAGTCTTTATTGTTTAGGTAGTTCCCATGTTGTTTTTTGAGTCTAATATCTATATAATGAGACATATTCTCATTTGTAAGGGCACTGGTTGAATGAATGAAAATTCCTCTTATGAGTTGAATTTTATCTCGATTCTTTATCCAACATCGTTGGTGGTGAATCAAACAGTTCTTTTTCCTTGGCCGGTGGAATTTCCTTTAAGCCTTGGTGGTGAACTGCAATTATCTCGGTCCTTTTTTTTCCTTGATCGGTGGCTTTTGGAATCGGGTCAATCCGATCTGCTTCAAGGAAGTTACGCCCCTTTTCCCGAAATCGTGCAGTCCTGAAATTTTCTGTTCGAAGTCACTCGCCCACGCACGCATCAGTTTCATCATCAAAATCCGAGATTCAACAGAACCCAGATAATGAGCCTAACTCAAGCAACCACTAGAAACAAGGTCTCTGTTACGAACATTTTATTTTCTAAGCTTTGGATAATGTTTTGGATAATGTTATGGAATTGTCTAGTAGGGAGTCAGTTACTGATTCAGATGGGAGTCAGTTACGAAGTCGGTTAATAAGAGTCCAAGTCCTGGGGGACTCTATGTGGGACTCTATAAATAAAGATGTAACTATTTCTTTCAGACAATGAGAAAGGAATGAAGAATTATTTAGTCTTTTGGCTAAATTAAGGAGGCCGATCCCCTCGAAGCGATTATTATCCCCTTTTCTTCCATTTCTTTCGCTTCTCCTCTGTTTCTTTCGTCTTTTCCACGATAAAACCCTAAGGGGTCTTATCATTTGGTATCAGAGCAACGATCCTCGATATTTTCGCTGCAACTTCGCATCAACCTTATCGCATTCCCAATAAAAAAAAGAAAAAAAAAAGAAAAGAGGACGAACGCAGAAGAACGCGGTCACGTTCCCTATTCCCTGCGCTTACCTCACCGGCGACCACGCAAGGGGTGGAACCCCCCCCCCCCCCACTTGCTTCAATCGGCGGCCACGCACCCCCTCGCGCGTACTCGACTCCGGCCGTCGCCGACGCAGCCTCCGGCCAGAGGTCATCTCCCCGGCTGCCTCGGCAACACAGATCTAGCCCCGTCGCTCCCTCGGCAATGCAGATCTAGCCGCGCGATCGCTGCCCCTCTCCACCACCGCCGCTGCCAGCGACCATCGCCGTCGCTGCCCTCCCGGCCAAAGAACCGCGTTGCTTCGACTCCACGCACCCACCGCCAGGCTGCGTTGAAACAGAGTCCTTTGCCGCAAAACGCCACCGCTTCCCCTCACGGCGACTCCCGGGTGTCGCGCCCGCCACGCCGCGCCGCTACCTTCCAATGCACTGCTCGCGGGCGAACAAAGCTCTTCCCAGCCGCGACCACCACCATCTCTGCGACTAGTGATCTCTGCCCCCTCTCATCGTCGCCACTGTTGCAACCGACGGCCTCGCATCCGGGCGCCACGCTTCTCGCCCGCACTCCTTCCCGCCCGCTCTTTCCCTCCGCGACCATCGCCGTCGTAGCCACCGATGTCGCCAGTAACCATCGCGTTTTTGTTTTCTTCATTGCAGCCCTGCAGCAATATCGCACGCAGCACGAAGAAATAGAATTTTTTTCTCCTCAGAGCAACCGCAGCGAGCCTTACGCGCACTTCGCAGCTTCACGCCGTCGCGATGTCCTTAACTAGGCATCAGAAGCACGAATGGGGAATTACAGATCTTCAGTCTTACGCAATGGCTAGCAATGACTCAGTAAAAGCCCAAAAAGAAGCACTCGAAATCAGAATTGAGAACCAACTACAGGAGACACTTATTGAATTTAAAAGAAGTCTGTTGGAGGATTTTAGTAAATTGCAATAAGATGGAAGTTCACTCTGGCTACCCACGCATTCGGGTGGACTTTCCAAGATGGAAAAATGGAGACCCAACTAGTTGGATTTCGAGGGCAGAGAAATTCTTTTGTTTCCACAGAACCCTTGAAGAATCCAAGGTGGAAATAGCCTCCATCCAGTTAGACGGTGATGCAATTCAGTGGTATGACTGGTATGAAACTTGCCACGGAGTTCCCTCGTGGGAGCAATTCAAGAGAGGACTTCTTGTTCGATTTAAATCATCTAAGTATGAGAATATAGATGGGCAGCTTGCAAAAATTCGTCAAACTTCTACAGTATTGGAATATCAGGGCAGATTTGAGCAATTGTCGAATCAAGCTAGGGATTGGTCAGAACGACAACTTGTGGGTACCTTTATTGAACGACAACTTGTGGCCCGACAACCTCGCACTATGATAGCTGCAATTTCATTTGCATGCATACAGGAGAAAAAAATCAATATGGAATATCGTCAAAATAGAAGTGACAACAAACAAATGATCAGCGTGCCACTAGCCCTATCTATTCCCAACCACAACCTTAACACTCGAGAAGAGCTCAAGGAAAGATCAGCAAAAGGGTTGTGTTTGCATTGTGATGAAAGATGGAGTAAGGAGCACCGTTGCAGACAAGGAAAACTCCTAAGGATTGAGCCAATCAAGGAGGAATTCGAAGCAGAAGAGTTAGATTCCGACCAGGGAAGTATGGAAACTAATAAAGATATTGACCTATTACATATGCGTGCATGCATTGGCTACTCTAACCCACAAACAATGCAAGTTGCAGGAACTTTGAAACATCAGCCTGTCACTGTCTTGATTAACACGGGTAGCATCAACAATTTTATGGACAGAAAGATCGCCACCCGATTATCCTACCACATCGACGTCTTAGATAAATTTGAAATAAAGGTTGCTGATGGACGGATTCTAACCTGTAATAGCAAGTGCTCAAAGATAAAGCTCACTATGCAGGGTCAAGAGTTGCTCGTGGATTTCTTTTTACTTCCCTTAGAAGACTATGAAGTGGTGCTAGGAATCGAACGGCTATCAACCTTGGGTGATGTTTCCTGGAACTTTTCTAAACTAATAATGAAGGTTTTTGTTAATGGAAAGCAGATGATTCTAAAGGGCTGGCACAGAAGTAAGATCACCACTGTCATTAGCCATCGGATGGAGAAGGTTTTTCGGGAGACACACACTAGTTTCCTGGTACCATTACAGTGCATAGATCAAGAAATAACAGGGCACATTCCAACCAAAAGTATTGAATCATTGCTTAAAGAGTTTGCAGATGTATTTGCAGAACCACAAGGACTCCCACCTCTTCGACATCATGATAATCAGATTCCAATAATACCTGGGAAAGCACCAACTAATGTCCGACCTGTTGCTCACACCATCAAAAAGTGAAGGTCGTACTTACTTGATCAGTGAGTTGTGACGCGCCGCAGATACCTTGCGCCAAATTTGATGCCGCTCAGCCTTGAGGACAAGGCTGATTTGACGAGGGCGGAACTGTTACGAACCTTTTATTTTCTAAGCTTTGGATAATGTTATGGAGTTGTCTAGTAGAGTCAGTTACTGATTCGGTTGGGAGTCAGTTACGGAGTCGGTTAATAAGAGTCCAAATCATGGGGGACTCTATGTGGGACTCTATAAATAGGGATATAACTATTTCTTTTAGACAATAAGAAATGAATGAATAATTATTTAGTCTTTTGGCTAAATTAAGGAGGTCGATCCCCTCGAAGCGATCAAAGGAGGCCGATCCCCTCGAAGAGATCAAGGAGGCCGATCCCCTCGAAGCGATCATTATCCTCTTTTCTTCCATTTCTTCCGCCTCTCCTCTGTTTCTTTCGTCTTTTCCACGATAAAACCCTAAGGGGTCTTATCAGTCTCTAACCTAAAATAAGGGTCAAAAAGTCATACTCTTGTTGCCTCCTTGGCTCAGACACCTGTGGTCTCTATTGTTACATCAATTATGTCGACAATCCCTAGGCAAGTCAAATGATAGGGATCCATTGATTTTGATGGACAGGTCGCTCTGCCCAAAGGGGTGCAGGCCTTGGAGGCAGAATGCAATAGAGGACAACAAGAAGGCTTGGTGGGTTCCAAGACAAGGGCCACTTTTTCCAAGGAAGGGAGCCATGTGGCCCTTGGCGGATCAACCCATCCCTACTGTGCTAAAGGTGCTTCCCTTTCTCCAAGGTAAGGGGGCGAGATAGAGATGACAATGGATATGGGGATGTACTCTTGGATAACCCCTTCTCTGCCCTCTTGTCCTCTGAAGGGATCGAGGGGCTTGAGGAAGATAATGGCAAGAGTACCCCTTATCCTTTTATCTTTGAGGCTGCCAAGCAAATGGAGTTCGAAGATGGAGCAGCAAAACAACCAGAGAAAAGAGAAACCACTATCCTATGGCGGGCTAGTTGAGATAGTGGCAAAGGTCATCCAAGATGTGGCGGTGAAGGAAAACCCAAATTAAGAATGTTTCCTTGTTGAAAAAGTGGAGCCAGAGTGGACCAAAAGTCCAGAACCAATGGCTTAAAGCATCCTAAAACCAGGAGAATGACACAACAGAGAAGTCTCCAATAATTCTTGAACAATCTCCGATATATAAATAAAAAGAAAAGATATGATAAGAGAGTGAGGTCGATTGAGGCCTCAGGAGAGGGAGGGGGGAGTGTCTAATTGATTACATTTTCTATAATGAATTATATCTCATGGAATTGTAGGGGCCTAAGGAAAAGGAGCAGCAGAGAACATCCGTTCTCTCTGCTTAGGAAATTAAAGCCTTATATTTTGCTGCTGCTAGAGACCCATCTTCAGGGACCCAGATGCAAGAGGCTGAAAAGGAAGCTGGGAAGAAGCTAGGAGGGTGACAATTGCGAGGCTAAAGATCGATCAGGTGGAATATTTGTGGCTAGGTATACCCTGGTTTGTCACGCTATGGTAATATACGGAACCCCTCAATTAATCACTATTGTTGTTAAAGGCAAAGGTATGCCCCACTGGATCCTCTCTTCAATTTATGCAAGCAATTTTCAAGTATTCGTAATGAATTATGGTCTAAACTTTCAACAATCATTTTACGTGGTATTCCCTATATGGTTTGTGGGGATTTTAACGTCATTAGTGACCCTAAAAACAAAATTGGTGGTTGGTCTTTTGTGTTGAATAAATTTGTGGTGGCTTTTCATGATTTCATTTCTAAATCAGAATTGTTGGATCTCGGTTTCAAGGGTCCCCATTTCACTTGCAGTAACAATCAAAAGGGGGGGTCTCGGATTCTAGCTCGTCTTGACAGAACATATATGAATTCAGCTTGAAGCAATGTTTTTCCTCTTTCATATGTTAATCATCTACCTCATATTGCTTCTGATCATGCACCCTTGCATATTATTGTTAGTACCTCTCATAATAGTGCTAGAAGGAAAAGATTTATTTTTGAACCTCACTTATTAGAATATAGGGAGCTTGTTAGTACTGTGAACTCTATTTGGGATGATGATGGGGACAGTCTTGACCCTTTAAGGTTACTGGCAACCTTAATAGGGTGGGGCTTGCGTTGAATAGAGGGAGTCACTTTAGGGGGTAGCCTGAACAAAGCCTTGAAGGAAACCAATGAAACCATTTTCTATCTGGAGCTCAAAGAGAGTGATGGACTCCTCTCGGAGGAGGAGGCTATCACCCTGCAGTGTAGGTACAACAAGTTGAAAGCCTTGAACAGACAAAACCATCTTTACTAGTGGAACAAGGCCAAGACTACTTGGATTACAAGGGGGGATAAAAACACTAGCTTCTCTCATAGGATTGTGAATAACAAAAAACGGAAAAACCAATATCCACTCTATTACAGATAGTGAGGGCCAACATATTACAAACCAAAAGATAGTTAAATGCTTTGTCCGATAGTATAATAACTTATGGAACAGGACTGAGAATAGGAGAGAGGAGGGCTGGATCCTTTTCCCCAGCCTAGTAAGCTTATCCTTCAGGAAGGGGATTGTCTCACTAGGGCTTTTACCTTGGAAGAAATTTGCACTGCCATTCAGCAAATGGGAAAAGGTAAAAGCCCTGGACCCGATGGGTTTAGTGTTGGGATAAAATCAAACACTCTATCCTTGGGCTTTCTTGAGCTTTCAAGAGAAGGGTGAAATCCCTAACTACTTGAGGCAGAACTCATTTGGTTTTTATCCCAAAAAGGCTAATAGTGACAAAGCTGAGTATAGACCCATAACTTTGTGTAATGTGATATACAAAATTCTCTCGAAAATTTTGGCCAATAGGATCAAACCCCTTGTTGATACACTGGTTGACCAGACTTAATCAGCTTTTGTTCCAGGAAGAAATATACATGATAATATTCTTATCACTAATGAACTAGCCCACAGCTTATCGAGGTCCCACAGTTGTGTTCCCCTTCCCCTTCTCAAGCTTGATATTTCCAAAGCATATGATAGGCCCAACTGGAATGCTATTTCTATGAGCATGTAGTTCCCTAGTGCCTTTGTGAAGTAGCTGATGGCTTGTGTTTGCCCCCTAGTTTTTTCTTACCTGATCAATGGTGTTGAATCCAGATGGTTTCAATGTTGTCAAAAACGTTAGGCACCAAAAAGCGCCACAGTACCAAAATGCTCGAGAAGCTAGACACTCACTCAAGCGAAGCAAGACACTCCCAAATATTATAATTTAAAAATTATATATCATGATTAATAAAAATAAACTAAAATTAAAATAACACATCAAACTTTAATTCATTTAAAGTACCAAACTACATTGTCTATATTCAATAACAAAATGAGAAAATAAAACAAGATTAATATCAAAGAGCATTAAAATCCAATTCATCGTCTTCAATCTTATCATGCAACAACAATCCAAAACACTAAAAGTAGCACTAATAACTACAGCAATGGCAATAATAATTGACATTTTACTAATGATTCACTACAACAGGCAGCAGCTGCTATTCACTACAGTACACATCTACTATTCTCATAAACATAAACAACAAAGACTAACAGTAAAGCAGGAAACTATTTTTAAGCTTAAATTAACAAACAACAATGCATTAGAATATGTGGTCGTATTTAATTGAGTAAAAATATTATAGATCTAAATAGATTATGATCGAGTGCATACCGCATCGCACGGAGTTTCGACGTTTCTCGATACGGATGCAGATGGTCCCGAGCGTACGTTTCGAAACGTACTGCTCGGTATATATATTTATAATTATATATATATATATATAAATAGAGATATATTTTTTTTTCTTTCGACGATGTCGCCCTCGGCAACGTCGCCCGAGGTGTCAACGAGCGACGTCGCGCCCGAGGCGACGTCGCCCGAAAAGTAAAAAAAAAAAAAAATTTAAATTTGGAGCCTCGGTCGCCGCGAGGCTTGCAATGTCACCGAGCCTCGGACGCCGTCGCGAGCCTCGGTGACGTCGCCGAGCATTAAAAAATATTTTTTTATTAATAAAAAAATAATACCGATCGATACAGGGCGGTCCGCGATCCGATCTTGATCGGACGATCGCCGTGCGCCCGCGGTAATAATGAAATCGGATTCGTGATTATAATTATGATTATGATTATTAGCCAATAAAAAGAAAGCCCATTTATGGTAAGATTTCTTTGGAGAAGACCTTGATGAAAGAGACTCCTAATTACTTATCCTAGACCCTCTGTTCTATAAATAAACAAGACCTCCTAGGAACTATATATGATATGAGATCTATTCTTAATCTCCCATAATTTTTATTCCATCACTTATAGTGGTCCTATGAAAGATAGGAAAAAAGGAGAGTCTAGCTTATCCTGCATATCTGTATTGTTGTTGCCTGTTGATCAGATTACATAGTATATTCTCGAATTAGATAAAGGTTTTCTGAATGGCATCAAAAGGCATGCAATCCTCATCTTGATCTATTGTTATTTGATTTAAATTCTTTGCATCAAAGTTTTTCACATAGCAATAGCATGATTATAGTTGTTATACTTACAATTGGTATTAAAGCTTACTATTTTGAAATCAAATACCTTAGATAATAAAAGTTTATTAGATATATTTTGAATTTAGATCTATATATTAGCACCATTTACTTGCAAAAGGGTGTTATTCGATTTTAGTTGCACAATGCTTGAACGATTTATCTGCATTATTGATCTGCTTTTTTATCTTATCCGTCTTGTTGCCTACTTATGAGTGATGCAAGGTTCCTTGCCTTATACGGGTAGAGCTAGGGATGGGATGCTTCTCGTGTTTGATCGACGAGTTATCGTTAATAACTTGTTGTCGATGACAGCACTACTGAGTGCAGCAGCCCTCCGTTGGTCACCAACCATAGACTAGATGGGTGGCTACTATAGTCAGCGACTGTTTTGTGTAGCAACCCTGACAGCAGAAGTGCTGCAACGGTGCCGCTACGCGTGGTAATTACCACCGTGGGTAGTGACTGCTTTGGGTGGCATCACTACTGCACAGCAAACACAACACAGTGTCACGAACGGTCATCACGCACTTACAACAATTTCGTTCAATGAACCATTTGTCGCTTTTGCATGCTTATACAGATCCTTGGCAGCATGTTTTGCCTTAGTTTTGGTGTGTTTTGCTTATAAAAATGTAAGCAACAATAGTTCGTAGCGCTGTAGTACAATCGCTCGTCACACCGAGCAAAACTGCCCCAAAATGGCTCCGTTTTCGTGGGTTCTGCACATTTCTCTACCCAGCGCCTGAAAGCGTCGCCATCTCGACCCTGGAACCCTCAGAGTGACACCGTGGGCAATGGGGCTTGGGATAGTGTCGGGCGTTGAGCGACCTTCAGCATTTGCGTCAACTTAGTGAAACTTGCCTTGCGCGACACACGAGGAAGCGGTTGTTCGTACATCCTTCTAAAGTCCTTGTTTTCCTCCTTCCTCTCTTTTCTCTCATGCACTCCAAGTGCTCGCTGAATTGTTTGTAAAGCTTTCCTCTTTGCTAGACATCGAAATTTGTCCAACACTCGTTTCCAAACTAATCAACTTTCTATTTTACAGGTCCTTCGGGACTTGCACGAGGTTGCAATTAGGCTGACCCTTTGCAGACGCATATGTCGCAAGGGTGCTTTATGACTTAGGCAATCCTAGCCAAGTTTGATCAGAGTTGGCACAAGAGTGCTTTACGGCTTAGGCAACTCCAGTTAAGACCGTGGCTTTGCCGCAAAGGTGCCTCACGACTTAGGCAATTCCAACTAAGTTCGTGACATTGTAGTATCAAAGCAGACAAGCAATTCAAACAAGTAGCAAAGAAACTTCGTAATCTCGCCATGGCAAAGCATCGCGGCGAATCAAGCAAAACGGGGCAAGCCGAACCGCTACCCCAAGCAGCCACAAGTGGGCTTCAAGTGCAGACTCGCTCTCTTGCTACCGGAGCTACTCAGGAGGAGCGTGGCAGCGAACATGATGAGCGAGAAGTTGACTACTCGTCGAGAGCGAAGGAGACATAATCTGGAGCGCCAACCGGGAAAAAGAGCCATACGGAGAGACTTACAACGACAGAAACCCGCTTGGATGTTCTTGAAGTGAGCTTGGAGGAACTTTACCAAGGCCAACGAAGGCTTCTTGGGATAGAGAGCTCGCAAGAAGAAGCTGAATCCCAGATCGACAAAGTTGAGGCCCTAGTCAATCGACTAATGGATGACACCAAAAAGTTCGTGCAACATCTGCAAAAAGTCGTGGCGGAACTCACTTCCAGAGTGACTATACTCACAAGGACGCTGAATGCGGGAGAGAGCAACACCCGCGTTGCGCCGCTACAAAACTTGAGAGCATCCGAGTCGCATTGTTATGGAGGTGCCAGAGATGCTAAAGAGCTCGAGAATTTTCTGTTCGATATAAAACAATACTTTCGGGCTACGAGGCCTGATTCTGAAGAAACTAAAGTTTCAATAGCAATTATGTATCTAAACGGAGATGCAAAATTTTGGTGGAGGACCTGTTAGGAGAAGATCCAACAAGGTCGGTGCCGAGTGGACACATGGGAAGATTTGAAGTGAGAGTTGAGAACTCAGTTCCTACCCAAGAACACAAAGTTTGTTGCAAGAAGGAAGTTGAGACAACTCCACCAAACTATTTCCATTCGGGACTATGTGAAGTAATTTTCTGCATTAATGCTGGACATCTAGGACATGTCCGAAAAAGATAAGCTATTTAGCTTTCTCGATGGCCTGAAACTGTGGGCTCAATAGGAACTACATCGAAGGAATGTCACCGATGTGATTGGGGCAATTGCGGCCGCAGAAAGGCTCACCGACTTTGTTTCTTTAGAGGACTTAGGGAAGAAGAAGCAATCTTCAGGAAATCGCCCTCTAAAATATTATCGGAGGAAGGAGCCCGGTGGTCAGCAGAGGAAGAAGAGTTCCCACAAAGGGCCAAGCTCAAAAGGTAATGGCCCTCCTAAAACTTGGCAAATGCTTCTTATGCGGAGAGCCGCACATGGCAAGGGAGTGCCCACAGAAACAGGCACTCAATGCCTTAACCTTAACAGCTTCAATCTACCCCCCCCCCCCCCCCCCCCCAAAATTAAACAAGGGCAAGACCGTCGCCCTTAGTTCAAGTAGCTCGGAATCCAACAGCGACGACGAGAAGTCGCAAGGACCTTGGATGGGAGCAATGCATTTGTAGAATGCTCTACAGGGTCAAGTGAGGGATAACATACAGGCAAAACAACATAAAGCAGAAAGTAGAAAGCTAATGTATGTGGACATCAAGCTCAATGGCCAAACAAACTGTGCGATGGTAGGCACGAGTGCTACCCACAACTTTATTGTCAACCGAGAAGCAAAGCGACTTGAGATGATCTTGGAGAAAAACCCAAGTCGGATAAAGGCGGTGAACTCGAAGGCCAAGCGGATCTTTGGGCTGGCAAAGGGAGTCCCATCAAGATCGGAACATGGAGCGGGAGCACAAACATGATGGTAGTGCCACTATGTCACGGACAAAATTGTAAACGGCTTGTTTGATGTAATGCTTATGCATGTCCGTGTCCCTTTTGGTTGGTTGTCACTTGTAAAACTTGTAAAGGGCTTGCCAAAGGCAAAATGCCTCATTTGAGCGAGTTTGTAAGCCATTGTAGGCTTGTACATAAAGCTTGCGCCGAGTGACATACTTGTACTAGAATTCGGTCCAGTAGTGGACCAATTTTATACCTTTGTTGTGCAACTGCTCGAGCTTGTAATATGCATGGTTGGCTATAAAGTGTTTGCTAAAAGAGTGGCTTGTGGATCCCGGTGAAGCGCTTTCTGTCCCGTTCTCTCTTCCGTAGGTCCTAAGGGATTCTAAGAGATTTCGGGAGGCCGACCTTTGCGGTGATATGCATTGGTGCCGCACGCCAGGCAAAACCAAAGTCCGTGATGATGGTATCGAGCGACAAGCCCACTTACAAACACTTAGCATGCAAACGTGGGGACCTAGCGAGGCACCACGAATACAAGCTAAGAGGAATTGCGGAGCGCACAAAGGTCGGGATGGCTGAGTTCGAAAGCAGTGGCTTGACGTTAACACCTGCACTTGACAAGGTTTCGAGGCAAGCAGAGTGCTTGGCAAAGGATGAGACCGCAAGGTGGAGGGGGTTGTACAACGATCGAAAGAGTTGTTACCTCAAGGAATCCGATACTCATGCAAGCCCTTGCATGCGGATGATGGATTGTCCGCGGCCACCCCAAGGCGACCGAAGGCCGGCGCCATGGAGCATTAAAACTTTCTTCGCATGTGCAGGATACTTTCAGAAGAGGTCAAGGGGTTCATGTTGCTAGACCTAGAGGGGTGCAAAGGCGAAAGAGTGAAATGTCACACCCAGCAAGTGCATTTGCAAAGGCGAACTGGGCACGCTTTGTTCAAGCAGAGGCGAAGTAGTCCAATGGGATGGTGGTATCCAAAACTTCCAAAGGGAAGAAGGCGAAGAGCGGTTGCTCCAACAGATATATCCAAGAGGGATAATCTTGTGCAATGAACGCACTAGTTGAGGAGTACCTCAAGTCGAAGCTCGATGGATCGAGTAAGCGGTAAGGAGTCATTGCATGATCTCGCCAAATGGTGATGCGTTGGTGGACGACATAGCGAGATCAAGTGGGGAGCAACCTGCAATATAAAGTGAAGGCACACTTGAGCCGATAGTGAGATCGACTCAACAAAGGGTCGACCGTGGAATGGTGGGCGTGAGGGCCACCATTAACTCAATGCAAATCGAGAAGCGAACAACTTGGGGGTAACTTGTTGATGTACCCAAACCGCATGAAGGGAGTTGGCGAAGAAGATAGAACGATGGAGCGGAGGTTTGGAGCTTTCTATAGACAGAGGTCAAGGACATGGACTCTGCAAAGTGGCGTGAATCGGATCATGTCGTTCCATGGGTTTCATATTCAGATGGAGTCGACTCATCTTGCATGGTGCCAAAGACAAAGGGAGCTTTGAGGCACATGCACCTTATCTCGATGAAGCATTTGGGGGAGATTCTAAGGCGACGCAGCTTGCTGAGGCAAAGTTGGTGTCAATAGGCCTTGACACGGGCAAGAGGATGCAGCAGATACTCTTGAAGAATATGCCATAGTGTAGCTATTCAAGTTGCTATGAGGAAAGCTGCGCAATGAGATTGTGCCGGTAGGGGCGGTGGTCCCGTGATCCGCATAATGGTGCACCTATTTTAGTGAAGTCGTGGACTTCAAAGGAGCCGCTAGGCGATGGATCGCCCTAGAGCTAGGCTTCATCGAGTGTGACCCGAGAGTGGGTGGACGAAGGTCGATTGCCAAAGGAGTGAACATATTCGGCCGGGCGAAGGCCTTACGATGTGTTGGCGGAGTCCACACATGGAGATATCGCACTGAGTTCATACCACAGAATCGAATGCAAGGAGATGTCATCAGCGATGACATGATGCAATGGATCATGGTGGAATGGTTCGTGGCAAGTCGACACACAAAGCTGAGTCCCATGGGGACTAGATCATGCGTAAGTATGATCGAGCGCCGACTAGGAGCTCCACTTCGGTGAACAACATGACGGCAAGAAGAGCTATGGATTCAAGCAGTGAATGCCATGGTACCGCAGAGGCGGTCTTCCGCGCGCACCGAATGTTGCATCGAGTGGAAGCCTGACATCATGGGGCTGTGCCCTATCGAGGAAGAAGTTCGAGATGCAAGTACCGTGGAGTCCCATGTGGGACCGGATCATGCAGGTATGATCGAGCGGCCAAGAGTGGAATCGCTCAGAGCTCACATTCGCTTAAGGGAGCCCTGCAAGTCGCTGGACAAGGCCGAGTGTTTAACATTGCAGCCAATGAAGCCAAGGAGAACAGTAAATGGTGCAAGTTCTCGGACATGAATGGCAAAGTGGCCATACATGGGTGTTGTAATCTGTCTTTCCAAATGACCAAGTGGAACTGCCAGAGAACACAGAGGTGTCGGGCGTATGGTCAAACGGGCGAAGAAGCAATGACGAGTCCAAGAGGGACTCACTACCCAAGATCAATCATCTTAGATTGAAGGTGGACTCAAAGGAGTGCCACAATGCCGCTGGAGGCGAATCTACCGATCATGAAGAAGGGATGTAGATGCGAGACAACGGATAGTAGTGCTATGGGCGCGGTAAAGGCCATGGTACCGCAGAGGCGGGACTTCCGGGAGTCATCAATCCCTTGCTCTCATAGAGGAGAGCACTTGGTCGTGATATGGGCCGTGGAGGAGGAGAATGCTTGGCAAACTCCAAGTACCAAGACAAGGTCAAGGGCGTGGCTGGAACTTCGTAAGACCAAAGGTCAATAGACTTTCCATCAAGATAGCCGTGAGTGAAGGACTTCGGTCGATGCAAGAGTGCATGACCAAGGATCGAGGCAAGACATGACGCTGCTGTACCTTTGCTACTCGCAGGAGTCGGCGATGTAAATGATGGAGAAGGCGACAATCCCAAAGGCGACTGATCTATCGAGACTTACTCCAAGTTGGAGTGATAACTTCTTGCATTCCGTAAGTTCAAGGGCAATGAAGGCGAATCATAGTAGCCGACTCAAGCAAGGATTGCAAACACTTCAAGTGCTTCGGTGTGAGCTAAGAGCAGCGGTCTAGTAACCAATTTGATGCACGAAGTACAACCTCGAGGAGGCGCGGTCAAGTAACCTTTGCCTTCTTAACTCTCAAGAGAATGGGCGAATCGAGTACCCCAAATTTCTCTCTAGTTATCCGCAGCAGGAGCTCGCACAAATTCAAGACCCTTCAAGTGACTAAAGGAAGATAATTGTCCAAGTCCTCACTAACGGTGATCGCTATCGAGTAGATCGTCGCTTCATTTCTCAACCGAATACCAATCGAAAGCGAAGTGATGCGAGCCTACTTCGGGCAAGACAACTAAGTGGAAGAAGATTCGATGGGCAAATTTTACGGAGGAAGGACCTGAAAACTTCAAAGGTTGCGAGGCGATGCTCGTTAAAGCTCCAACAAGCATCTATCCAATTGAAGAGACAAGAAGAATTCAAGATCGCGCATATCAAAGATGGTCTTTTCCTTCATCGATGAATCCGCAAGACTCAAAGAAGGATCAAGACAACTTCGCCGACCCCACACGAGAGTCGAGTTATTGGCGAGTTGAAGCAAGATGGCGGATTAAAGTTTGACGACTCAACAACAACAAGTGGAGAGCAATTGGGAGCCAAGGGGCGCATTGTCACAGGAGCGTAAGATCAAGATCCAACAAGGAAAAGAAGTTGCAATACAAGAAAGGCTTCGACGAGGACGCCAAAGGAATAAGTGGGGAGAATGTCACGACAAAATTGTAAACGGTTCGATGTAATGCTTATGCATGTCCGTGTCCCTTTGGTTGGTTGTCACTTGTAAAACTTGTAAAGGGCTTGCCAAAGGCAAAATGCCTCATTTGAATGAGTTTGACAGCCATTGTAGGCTTGTACATAAAGGTTGCGTCGAGTGCATACTTTATTAGAATTCGGTCTGTAGTGGACCAATTTTATACCTTTGTTGTGCAATCGTTTCCGAGCTTGTAATATGCATGGTTGGCTATAAAGTGTTTGCTAAAAGAGTGGCTTGTGGATCCCGGGTGAAGCGCTTTCTCTGTCCCGTTCTCTCTTCCGTAGGTCCTAAGGGATTCTAAGAGATTTCGGGGAGGCTGACCTTTGCGGTGATATGCATTGGTGCCGCACGGCTTAGGCAAAACCAGCTAAGTCCGTGACAACTAGACGACTTCCAAGTGATTCTCGGAATGGAGTTCATGCACATAACGAAATTAGTACCAATGTCATTCCTAGTCTCCCTATGTCTAATAGGAGGTGACAACCCCTATGTAGTTCCCATCTCTCAAAGAGGAACCAAGGATCTCCAATAAATATCAACATTATAACTGAAGAAAGGGGTACGAAAAGGAGAGTTAACCTTCGTGGTTGCTGTGAAGCTGGAGCCACTCGACGAGGAGGTCATTCATGAACCTGCTATGGTGGCAAACGTTTTGAAGGAGTTCTCAGACATTATGCCACACGAGTTGCTGAAAACTTTGCCACCACATAGAGATGTGGATCATCATATTGAGCTAGAGCCGGGAGTGAAGCCTCCAACGAGACCACCATACCGTATGCTCCCTCCAAAGTTGGTAGAGCTCAGAAAGCAGTTAAATGAACTGCTAATTGGTGATCTCATCCGTAATTCTAAAGCACCATTTGGAGCTTCAATTCTCTTCCAGAAGAAACAAGATGGGAGCCTTTGACTATACGTTGACTATCGGGCCCTCAACAAGGTGACGGTGAAGAACAAATACCCAATCCCACTCATCGCAAACTTGTTCAACCAATTGGGCAAAGCTAAGTATTTCTCTAAACTCGACCTTCGGTCAGGGTACTGGCAAGTGTGCATTGCTGAAAGTGATGAAGCAAAGACTACCTGTGTGACCAGGTATGGAGCATTTGAGTTCTTGGTGATGTCGTTCGGCTTAACAAACACTCATGCCATATTCTGCACTCTTATGAACCAACTATTCAAGGAGTATTTGGACAAGTTTGTGGTCATCCACTTAGACGATATCATCGTCGTCTCCAAACACTTGATAAGCATGTGGAGTACCTTCGGACAATTTTCAAAATTCTCAGAGAGAACACTTTGTTCGTAAAAAGAGAGAAGTGCTACTTTACTCAGACGAAGATCTTATTCTTGGGGCATCGAATCAACGACGGTTCCATTCGAATGGATAAATTAAATGTGCAAGCTATTGCAGAATAGCAAACTCCAAAGAAGGTGTCGGAGCTAAGATCCTTTCTTGGTTTTGTCAACTACTATCGGCACTTTATAGTTGGATATTCGAAGTGCATAGCTCCACTGACGGAGTTGCTGAAGGAGCAGCCTTGGAGATGGTCCGACAGATGTGAAGCGGTATCTCAAGATCTAAAGGCTATTGTTTTGGAAGAACTGGTGCTCAAATTATTAGACTATAAGAAGCCCTTCGAAGTCCATACAAATGCTTCAGACTTTGCTATTAGGAGAGTACTCATGCAGGAGGATCACCTAGTGGCCTACGAGAGCCGCAAGCTCAATGAGACCGAGCAACGGTTTCCGATGCACGAGGTCTAAGTTATTCAAATTGTTGAGGTCTAAGTTATACTTCTCCACAAGCCTCCACCCTCAGACGGATAGCCAAACTGAAAGGATAAACTCGCTCTTGGAGCAATATCTTCGACACTACGTGAATGCCAACCAATGAGATTGGGTGAAGCTATTGGACATAGCCCAATTCTCCTACAACCTATAGCGGAGCTCTGCTTCCAACAAGAGCCCCTTTGAGATCATTACAGGACAACAGTCATCGGCTCCTCACACCTTGGATATTGGTTATACTAGGAGTAGTCTATCTGCATATCACTTTGCAAAAGAATGGCACCGAAATGCAGATATTGCGTGGGCTTACTTGAAGAAGGTGGCCAAAAAGATGAAGAAATGGGCAAATTTAGGAATGCGACCGTAAGAGTTCAAATTTGGTGATTTAGTGTTAGGGAAGCTCCAACCAGCATTATTCCAGTTCTTTAGGCATAAAGGATTGGTACGCAAGTGTGAAGGGCCCTTCCCAATTATCAATAAGGTGGGTAATGTCTCATACAAGCTACAACTACCGGCGTGGCTCAAAGTTCACAATGTTTTTCATGCTAGCAACTCAACTACCCCCCACCAGAGCCTCCTACAAGAAACGAGTTGAAATCATTTTAACAGATCGCAAGACAAAGCTACCCAACGGAACTGAGTAGACTGAGTACTTTGTGAAGTGGCAAAAGCTTTCCAAAGTATTCCAACTCGACTACCCCCCACCAGAGCCTCCTATAAGAAGCGAGTTGAAATCATTTTAGCGGATCGCAAGACAAAGCTACCCAACGGAACTGAGTAGACTGAGAACTTGGTGAAGTGGCAAAAGCTTCCCCGAACCAAAGCTAGTTGGGAGCTCGAAGACGCCTTACGACATGAAGCAGTCATCAAAAACTACCAACAAGCATTGACGAGGGCGTCGATAGTTTAAGTGGAGGAGAATGTCACAGATGATCGTCACACACCCGCAACAACTTCGTTCAATGAACCATTTATCGCTTTTGCATGTTTGTACAGATCCTCGATAGCATGTTTTGCTTTAGCTTTCGTGTGTTTTGCTTGTAAAAATACAATTAACGACAGTTCGCAATGCTGCAGTACGACCACTTGCCACACTGGGCAAAACTAACCCAAAATGGCTCCATTTTCGCGTGCCACAATCTGTTTTTTGCAGATCGCAACTTCCCACAAAACATCAACCATCTCAGCCCCTTGGAACCCCTCGAGTGGCTCCATGGGCGATGGGGCTTCGGGGTAGTATCGGGCATTGAACAACCTTCACATGTTTGCATGTCAACTTGACGAAAACTTGCCTTCACGCCCGACACCTGGGGAGTAGTTGTTTACAGACTTGCAGTTATTCGTTCACCATCTAAAGTCCTTGTTTTCCTCCTTCCTCTCTTTTCTCTCATGCACTCCAAGTGCTCACTGAATTGCTTGTAAAGCTTCCCTCTTCGCGAGACGTCGGGACTTATCCGTTACTCGTTTCTAAACTAATCAACTTTCTGTTTTATAGGTCCTTGGGGACCTGCACGAGGTTGTAACTAGGCTGACCCTTTGCAGACGCATATGTCATAAGGGCACCTCATAACTTAGGCAATCTCATCTAAGTATGATTAGAGTTGACGCAAGGGTGCTTCACAGCTTAGGCAACTCCAGCTAAGACCGTGTCTTTGCCGCAAGGGTGTCTCACGACTTAGGCAATTCCAGCTAAGTTCGTGACAACATGAAAAGGCAAAAGCTGGGACAACATTTGTTGGCCACGACCAGCATCAACAACAACACCGGAGGCCATGGTTCGTAGCGGTTGCGCAACAACCGTAGGGTTCACCGATCGAGTGCGGACATCGATGCTATTGATGTGGGTTATCCAACAATTATGCAGTAGCCAAATGCTACGCAACAATGGTGGACGATGGCCCCACAAAGAGATGCTACTATAAGGTACGCGACCAATAAGGACTCACGTGATGATGATAGCTATATGCATAGGACTGGAACATTGAGAGGGATCAATTATAAATAGCAGTTGGCGAGCAACGACTAAGTTGCATTGTCAAATAATGCTGGTCACCGATGAAGAACGATCGATCGCAGTGGGTGTTTGGGCCAACAGCACATAGGTGGAGGCAGGGTTTTTTCACCCATTAAAAAACTATTTTGCCCTTCTAAAAATAATTAATTCCAATTGGTATCCCCTTTGACAGTTCTACCCTTTAAAAATGAGATATTTTCAATATGTGTCCTGATAAAATTATAGTTTTGCCCTTCGAAAATCAAATATATTTTACTTATGTCCTCAATTATGAAATTGATGAATTTAACCTGCTTTAATCAAATTCTAACTAAAGACTAATTTTTAATCAATCTGTTTCTAAATTGAATTTTTGACTGTACACAATTTTGGCTGATTTGATTGGGTTGATTATTAGGTCTAATTTGGGCAACCCATTTTTTGGCTCTAACTTTAGGATGCCCAATTAAATAAGACTGATTAGCCCATTTATATCATTTATAATATATATTAGATTTCTTTTATATTTCTCTCATACAACATATTTGTAAAATTGTGCTTCTGATAATTAAATTTCAATTATTGTTCTCGAATATTTATATAGTTATTTAAATGCATATGTTTAGAATTATAAAATAATATTTATTTTTCACGTGAAGGCATGATTTATAATTACAATCATCAAATGAGTTTTTTTATTACTGATTAATGTTAAATAATTATTATAATATTATTTATGAACTATTTCTTCATAAATTAGATTAAAAAATATTTGATTAATATTATTTGTAACTTATATCCTTAAATTTTATCTTACTAGTGGCTGTCAAAGCAACCTAGGATGGTACGCTTATGAGATATGAATTATATAAAATATTTGATCATTTATAGGATATTTCAAATTATATTTTATATTATTGTATTGGTCTTGTAACCATTAAACTTTAATGATTAAAGTAGTCTAGACCAATAACTTATAAAATTATATTAAAAAATTAATCATAAATAAAGAAAATAATATTTATAATAACATATATAATGAGGAGATTTAGATAATCCCAAAAGAGAAAATTGTTGAATCTAGGATTTTGATAATGAAACCAATTGATAAAGTTTGCGATCTAATCTGTGTTTTAAGCAACGCAAGACTAGCTTCGATCAATAAGAGACAAATTGATTAAAGCAAGAGGAATTGGATATTAAGCTAGAATGGAATATGTCAGAAGATTGGATGCTGAGCCGGAGGATTGGCCAATGTATCTGTTGAATCTCAGATTTTGATGATGAAACCAATTGATTGTGATTAAGATCTAATTGCATTTTGAGTGACGTAGGTCTACCTTCAATCAGAAATAGGCAATTAAAGCAAGAAGAATCGAACGTTGGACCAGAGGAGAACATGTCAGAAGATTGGATGTCAAGGATCTGGTCGACGACGCCAGGTTGGCTTCGACAAAGAATTCGCAACGGCCAAGAAGAGCGAAATTATACCAAGGAGATCGAAGTTGCAGAGGACAACTGCCGATTGGGCAATAGGCCGCAAGAGAGGACCATGCGCCAAAGAACCCGGACGGTTACCATGTACCAATGACATGCCGACAACGAACTAATTCAAAGCTCGTAATAATTGTTCTAGATCGGGCGCAGGATTACGCCTAATCGGGCTGAATTTCACAATCCAGGCCCAAATCTGACCGTGGTTAATGGATGAAAGGCTCAAACAATGCTCTAGAGCCACGTCAGGTGGTGGCACCACCAAGGTTGGCGGTGGAACCGGCCAAGGCTCGCCTCCAAGGTCAGTCTCGTACCGCCAGTGTCCAAGACTCCAAGATTCTCGCTTAGCGATGGTACCGCCCAGTGTCAAAGAGCCTAGGCGATGATACCGCCCAGTGACAGAAAGCCTGGGCGGTGGTACAGCTAGTATCCTGAAAACTATGGTAATTCAAATCAGTGATTTAAAAAGGCACTTGGGCGCTCGCTTAGGCGCTCGCCCGAGGCGAGGCGAGGCCCGAGCGCTCGCTGGATTTCCAAGCGGCGCAAGGCCAAAGAGGCGCCGCCTGGCACTCGCCCGAGCCTAGCGCTCGGGCGCTGGCGAAGCGCCAGAAACCGGCGATCGGAACCATAATTTTAGTTCGCTTTGTTCGCTGATTTAGTTGGTTAGATTGAACCAACTAAATTACCAATAACAACCTCTTTTCCCAACCCTAACCCCGTGGCCTCTGCCGCATCGCGCCGCCGCCGCTTGCTGCTCCGCTCCCGCTCCGCTATCGCTGCTCGCAGCCGCCGCTACTCCGCCGCCGCTCGCTTCCGGCCGTCACTCGCCGCTCCCGCGCCCGCTGTCGCTCACTACTCCCGCTCCAACTGGCTTGCCGCCACTCCCGCTTGATTTGCCGCCGCCGCCGCTCCCACCATCACACCGCCGCTGCCGCTACTACTACCGGCGGCTCGATCTTCCTTCTCAATCGCTTTAGCTTTCCTTTTGCTTGAGTGTTAACGATATGTTAAAGATATCATGTTAATATATTAACAAGATATTGTTAACAGTATGCTAATAACATAATTTTTTATTTATTAAATTAATAATATATTATTTTGATTTTAATATTATTAATTTTTATTTATTTGAAATTATTGTTAGGTTTCAGGATAAATAGCAAGTGTTCAGAGCAACTTAATTGATTCTACGATGATATCAAAAAAAGATCCTCCATGGAAGTATAATTATTTAAAAGATCCAAAAGATCCTAATGCAATGACCTGTATGTTCTGCGACAATACTACTAAAGGTGGTATTATTCGTGCAAAACAACATCTAGTAGGAAATTACAAGAATACAACAGCTTGCAAAAAGTATGCACCTGAGGTTAAAGAAGAGTTGTTGAGTTATATGAATGAAAAGAAGATACAAAAGAATGAATCTTACGGGAATTTACCAAAAGATGATGTTGAACATCTCAGGGACGAAGAAGAAGATTATTCTATGAGTATTAACCTAAGTGGGAAAAAAGTATTTGACAAAAAAGGAAAAGAAGTTATAAGTACTAAGAATGCTAAAAAAGGATCGATGGATCTGTATATGTTTCAAGGATCATAGAAGCAACAAGGGCAAGCAGGAGGCTCAAAATTTAGACAAACAAATATAAGTGATACTTGTGATAAAGAAATAAGAGGAAGAATAATTCAGCACATTGCTTGCTTCTTCTATCATGTTGGTCTTCCTCTTAGTACTACTCGTTTAGACAGTTTTAAGGAAATGATTGAAGCTATTGGAAGATATGGTGCAGAATTAAAACCTTCAAGTTATTATGAGATGCGAGTTCCATTATTGTAAAAAGAGTTAAATTATATAAATGACTTACTAAAGGGTCATAAAGAATCATGGGCAACACATGGTTGCTATATTATGTCAGATGCTTGGACTGATAGGAGACGCAGGAGTATAATTAATTTTATGGTTAATTGTTCTTTAGGGACTATATTTGTAAAGTCAATAAATGCTTCATCTTTTGTAAAATCTAAAGATAAGATATATGATTTACTTAACAAATTTGTGGAAGAAATAAAGAACAAAATGTCGTTCAAGTCATAACCGATAATAGAAGCAACAATGTATTAGTTGATAATATTCATCATTTGAATTTTTTAAATTTTTAATTATTTTATCTTCAATTAAATGTATTAAACTCATAAGTCTTATCATTTTTGTTATCCTTTATCACATGTAAATTATTTGAAACAAAAAGACAGCACTTATGTTGGACTCCATGTGGCACATTGTATTGATTTAATGTTAGAGGATATTAGAAAGATCTCAGACATCAAGAAAACTTTAGAAAGGGCAATCTTTATTGTTGGATTTCTCTATAATCATACTGGGCTTTGAATATGATGAGAGAATTCATAGGCAACAAAGAATTAGTGAGATATGGTATCACCCGATTTGCTACTTTATTCTTGACATTACAGAGTGTGTATCGTCAAAAGCATAATCTGATAAACATGTTTACTTCTGAGAAATTGGTGACAAGTAAATGGGCAAAAGAAACAAAAGACAAAAGGGCTATTCATATCATCTTAATGTCATCTTTTTGGAATCATGTGGTTTATATATTAAAGGTAATGGGCTCTCTTATTCGAGTCCTTCGATTGGTGGATAATAAAAATAAGCCTGCAATGGGATATATTTATAAGGCTATGGATAGAGCAAAGGAAACGATTAAAAGGTCTTTTAATGAAAATGAAAAAAAATATGAGAAAATTTTTACAATCATTGACGAAAGATGGAATTGTCAATTTCATCATCCCTTACATGCAGCAGGATATTATTTGAACCCTGAATTCTTTTATACAATTAAACTGGGTGGCTCAGAAGTTTTGGATGGGTTATATCAGTGCGTTACAAGATTAGTTCTAAGCCTTGAGGTGCAAGATAAGATTATTCATGAATTATCTTTGTATAAAAATGTCGAAGGTCTTTTTGGAATTCCAATGGCAGTTCAATCTAGGACAATTACGTCTCCAGGTATTAATAATTTGAGATAATTAATTTCATCGATAGTATGTTATTATGTTATTGCTAATAATAATATAAATTTTACAACTGAATGGTGGAGTCTATTTGGAAATTCTACCCCGAACTTACAGTAATTTGCTATCAAAGTACTTAGTTCGACATGTAGTGCTTGTCAGAAGCGTTTAAACTAGAGTGTCTTTGAATGTAAGAATCAATAAATATTTTTGTTTCAATTAATTTATTTATTTAGATAGATATATTAATATATTTTTAAATTATATGATACATGATGATTCACTCAAAGAGAAGGAACTGGAACATCAACGATTACATGATCTTGTATACATAAAGTATAATCAAGCTTTGAAGGCTCATAACTCATAAATACAATTGATCCAATCTCATTACAAGATAATGATGATTCAAATGAGTGGTTGGTGGGAGAAATATGTGCCAACTTGCAAGATGCCGAAGACGAGCTTGTATTTGAAGATGATAGATTGACATGGGGAGATGTGGCAAGAGCTTCAGGTGCTGGAGAATTACAAACATATACAAGACAGATGATAAAGAGAAAAATGAGTGCAAAAGCATCAAGCTCGGCTCCTGCTATTGTTGAAGACATTGAGAATAAAACATATTTTGATGAAGAGGAAGGACAAGATGAAGAGGATGAATTCAATAAAGATGATTTATATGAAAATGACAATAATATTGATTATGATGAATGACTTTGACATAAAATTTTATTGTTTTGGTTTTTGGGACTTTTTAGTAATGTGACATTGTGAGTTTGTATTTTAGATTTTCTTCATTTAATAGTATATTTTTATTTAAATAATTATATTTTTTAATTATATTTATATATTTTTATATTTTAGCGTCTTGCTTCGCTAGCGCCTGGGCGAGCGCCTAGCGCCTCGGGCGATTTTAGACCTTGGCGCCTAACGCTTTTTAAATCACTAATTCAAATTTTGGCTCAAAGTTTGAATCACCTTGAGACCTATAAATACCCCTCTTATCTATGGTTAGACTACACATAAACTAAGAACAAAAAGAGGAAAAATTCAGTTGTAATCACTTGAGAAATCCTCCCCTCTAGCTCTAAGTCCTAATCAAAGTTTAAGAGAGGGGTTAGAGGGCTTGTAAAGATTGTTCTCCTAAACCTGTAAAGGGAGAAAGAGGGTCAGTAAGTGGGCAGTTAGTCTCGCTCAAAGAAGAAGACTCGATAGTGGAAGCCATGGCCTCGGACGAAGGAGGAACTGTATGAACGACGTCACATCGCATCAACCACTATAAATTGGTTTGTCTTTACTTCCTTGCTATTTATTTTTCTGCAAACCACTTTAGCTGCTCTACATCATTCACTTGCAAATGCTTTCAAGATAAACATCTTTCCGATACGGACTTAATCGTTCGAGCAGATCTTTTATTATCTGAGTTTTCGAAATAGAACATTTTTAACCGCACTAATTGAGCCCCCCCTCCCCTCTCTTAGTGCTAGCTCAAACCTAGATGTCGTGAGGCTTCGTGCTATGAGTTCGGGCATCAGACCAACAAGAGCTAACATTACACCAAGGAGATCGGAGTTGTAGGGTCAATATGCCGACTAGGCAATAGGCCGTAAGAGAGAACAATGCGCCGAAGGATCGAACGAAACGTCGATGAACCAATGACATATCGGATAACATATGATTCGTGCTTGTAAAAATTTGTCTAGATCAAAGTAGGTTAGAAGTCTAATTAAGCTAGTTTTAAATGAAATTAGACTAACTCAATTAGGAGCCCATTGGGCCCACGTTAGAACTATTTTGGGCCAAGAGAGACCTGATCGGTGACCCAGGTGAGTCGAGGCATCGCGAGCGAGCGATACCGTCGGTAACTCGATCTTGGGATCTGATCTCGAGACTATGTTAGCGATGATCGGGCGATAGTACCACCTAGTGTCGGCGATGGTATCGCCCTGTCATGGTGGTACACTGGGATGTTTGAAATTTTGACTATATTTTTTAAGCCACTTGGGGTCTATAAATACCCTAGCTATTTTTGCTTGGCACAGCAAGAATTGAGCAAGATAGAGGAACAAAAACTCTGTGATTCTAAGGTTGTAATCTCTTAAAAGTGTAGAGTCCCTCCTCCTAGAGCTAAGTGGTAGTCCTAAGAGAGGTGTGTGAGGGAACACTGATAAAAGAGGGGCAAAGGTTCTCTCCTAAGCCTATCAAAAGGAGAAAGTGATGTAAGGGTAGTTAATCTTCGCCCGTTGAAAAGAAGATCGTTAGTAGACACCGGTGGGCTTAAGTGAAGAGGAATCGAGAATGGACATAGGTCGGGACGATCGAACCACTATAAAATCTGGTTTACATTTACTTTACGCTTTTCGTTTATATTGCAAACAAATTTACTTGCTCAATACACTTACAAATGTTTTATGTTCAAATGAATTTTCAATACAAGCTTTCATCAAAACGAAGTTTTCTGAATCAAATCGTTTTTACAGTAAGCACTAATTCACCCCCTCCCCCCCTTAGTGTCGACTCAGTCCTAACAATTGGTATCAGAAAAAGGTTACGCTCAGTTTGGTTTAAAACCGAAGAGAGATAGCTTTTGCCAGTAATCAAGAGGGTCATTCTATCACTCGTCCTCCTATGTTCAATGGGACGGACTATACGTATTGGAAAATTAGAATGAGAATTTTCTGGCTTTCTATGGATTTTGAGCTGTGGAATATTATTGAAAACGGATTTCAAGAGTCTTCTAATCTAATGAACGAATGGAATGATTTGGAGAAGAAGACTATCTCAACGCTAAAACGATGAACGCTTTGTTTTGTGCTTTAGACAAAAATAAGTTTAATCGTATTTCGACTTATAAAACTACATATGACATTTGGCATACTCTTGAAATCACACATGAAAGCACAAATAGAGTTAAAGAATCAAAAATTAATCTTTTGATGCATAATTTTGAATTGTTTCAAATAAAACCAAGCGAAACTATTGATGACATATACACCTGTTTTACGGATGTCATCAATAGTTTAAAATGTCTTGGTAAATGTTTTTCTAATCTTGAACTTGTAAACAAGATTCTATGATCCCTTCCAAAAAGTTGGGATCCCAAAATAACAGCAATACAAAAGACAAAAGTCCTAAATAATTTTCCGCTCGAAGAACTTATCGGATCCTTGATGACCTATGAAATGATTCATTTGGCACATGATAAACATGAGGACAACCTTTTAAAGAATAAGAAGGTTATTGCACTTAGAATAAAAGAAGACCACTCAAACGAAAACTCAAGTGATGATGATGACCTTGAACATTTAAAATTTAAAAAGTTCATGAAACAAGAAATAAAGAATAAAAAAGAACTTAAAAAGAAGAAGCTGTCAAAGAAGAAGAAAGCACTCAAGGATGAATCGAGTGACAAAGTTGCGAACTATGCTTTAATGGCCTTCGACAATGAGGTAAGCTACTCAACCAAAACCCCTTTACTTTATTATGAAATTACTTGATGCATTTCATGAGTTATTTTTAAAAAAAATTAAAAATTTGATCATGAAAATTGTATGTTTTATGATAAAAAAATAAAATGTTAGATTTAAATCTAATGCTTGTACATCAATATAATTTCATGTATGTTTATCTTGATGATTTTCGTATCGCTTTTCGGTTTCAAACATGATGTATGGTTTTGACTTCAAAAAAAAAAAAAAAAAACCTTAAGTATGCTTATATAAAATCAATCGCATGAATTAAATTACTAAAAGAGGAATGCATTTTTTTCCTTGAAAATTTCTCTATCTCTATTGTTTCGATTTTTCAACAAGTGATTCTTAGTGATGAATCTATATTTTTATTTATGAATCTCTTGAAAGTGATTTTGATGATTTGATGATTTAAATTTAAATGAGTTTTATCCGAATCATGAACTTAATACTTGAATTTTCTTTATGAATCAAGATCTTTGATCTCCTAAGATTTTTTTTTGTTATTTGCTAAAAAGAAGTTCCGTCAAAATGATTCATGGACTTTTGGATTCATGACTTGATCCTTCATTCGTTCATGTGATGGTTGAAATATTTGCATCAGCGAATTCTTCCCTTCTCTTTTTCTTTTTTCTTTAATAATAAAGGGGGAAAAAAATTGCTAGCATCTCAAAGAGAACCTTAAGTGCTAGCTTGAATGTTAAAATTAGACTTGTTAAATATGTTAAATCTCCCAAATGCATAAATTTTTCTTATACATCTTTCGGATTATTATCTTGATTCCTCGGTTTATATGACATGAGTTTTCTTTTTGAATCAAGATTGTTTCCTTCTTCTTGCCATTTACAAAAGAAGAAATTTATCAACATGATTCATGGTCCTTTGGTATTCACGACTTGATCGTCCACGATCTTTGACATTATATCTTCCATGACATGATTTTTATTATATTCAATCCCTTTGTATTTATGGTTGTGATTAAAGCATTGATGTAAAAGAAAATTTGTACCATTATATTCTTTTTGACAATAACAAAGGGGGAGAAAGATTTTGCTTGCTTGTACATCTCAAGAGAAGCAAAAGCTTGCCTATCTCAAGAAGCAAAATTTGCAAACTTGCATATCTCAAAAGAGAAACAAAATTTGCAAATATGCACATCTCAAAAGAGAAGCAAAACTTGCTAGCTTCTACTTCTTAAAAGAGAAGAAAGAATTTGCTATCTCAAAAAAAACAAAAATTTTACGTAACTTGCGTATCTTTAAAACTTGTTAGATTGTATGATGTAAAACTTGCTAGTTGTACTTTTCCTTTTTGTTGATGACAAAGGGGAAGAAGTTATAATAACGATCATGCATGGAATGATATATTGAAGTTTTTGATTATGCATGATAAATGTAATGACATATTGATATGATTCTCATGATTTTCTGAATTTAAAATTCTATCAATATGGCATGTAGATAGTAGGAGTTTGGTTTAAACTCCGTCATTAATTGGTTGTTATCATAAAAAAGGGAGAGATTATTGAATCTCAGATTTTGATGATGAAACCAATTGATAAAGTTTGTGATTTAATCTGCGTTTTGAGTGATGCAGGACTAGCTTCGATCAAGGAGAGACAAATTGATTAAAGTAGGAGGAATTGGACATTGGGCCGGAATGAAACATGTTAGAAGATTGGACGTCGAGCCAGAGGATCGGTCGACATATCGGCAGAAGACTTCACGCCATGAGTTCGGGCATTGGGCCAAAAAGAGTGAACATTGCGCCAAAGAGATTGGAGTTGCGAGGTCAACATGTCGATTAGGCAATAGGTCGTAAGAGAGAACAATGCACTGAAGGATCGGACGAAGTGCCGATGAACCAATGACATGCCAAACAATATATGATTTGTGCTTGTAATAATTTGTCTAAATCAAAGTAGGTTAGAAGTCTAATTGAGTTAGTTTTAAATAAAATTCGGCTAACTCAATTAGGAGCCCATTAAACCTAAGTTAAGACTATTTTGGGCTAAGAGAAAAGCTCAATCAATGACCCAAAAGGTGGGTCAGGCGGTGGCACCACTAGAATAGGCGATGGAACTACCGGTGGCTCAGTCTTTAAGACTATGTCAGGCGGTGGTGTGGTACCACCCAGCACTGGCTGTGGTACCTCCAGTACCCCGAAATCTCGGAGTGTTTGAAATTTTGGCTTAACTTTTGAAGCCACTTGAGGTCTATAAATACCCCAGCTATTCTTGCTTGGGACAGCAAGAATTGAGCAAGATAAAGGAACAAAAACTCTGTGATTCCAAGGTTGTAATCTCTTAAAAGTGTAGAGTCTCTCCTCCTAGAGCTAAGTGATAGTCCTAAAAGAGGTGTGTGAGGGAACACTTGTAAAAGAGGGGTGTAAAAGTTCTCTCCTGAGCCTGTCAAAAGGAGAAAGTGTTGTAAGGGTAATTGATCTTCGCCCATTAGAAAGAAGATCGTTCGTGGACATCGGTAGCCTCAAGTGAAGAGGAATCGATAGTGGACATAGGTCGGGATGACCGAACTACTATAAAATCTAGTTTGCATTTACTTTATGTTTTTCATTCATATTACAAATAGATTTACTTGCTCAATACGCTTACGAATGTTTTAAGTTCAAATGCATTTCCGATACGAGCTTTCATTGAAAACGAAGTTTTCCGAATTGAATCGTTTTTATTATAAGCCCTAATTCACCCCTCTCTTAGTGCCGACTCGGTCCTAGCAAAAATTACTTCGAATAATTATATGATGGGGTAGGATAATACTATTTTGAATATCTTTGTAGTTTAGTATTGTATACCCAAAGGTAACAACATTATTCGACAAGGATGATATGAATACTGAATATGTCAATATTTCACCCAAAGATAAAAATTATGGTATGCAATTTCGAATGATCTGCGATCACGGCGTGCGTCGTCAGAGGATCTGCGGTCACGCCACGCAGATGCGTGTTTTGGTGATGGGTGTGCACCGATCATGTGCATGCAGGCGTACCAACCGTGCGGCGTCGACCGATATCGAGGTGTCTCGATACCGAGGTGTACCGACCAGTACCGCCTCAGATTTCGACTTTTACCAAGATATACCGATCGGTACGGCCTAGGATGATACCATCGGTATGCCATAGCATACCAACGATACATATCGGTACGTACCGTACCGACCAACTCTCGGTACACCAGTACGGTACGGTATTGCGAACCTTGGATAAAATATAAATGATATCAATAGTTCATCATATTTTGGAAACTCAAAGCATTAATGTTGCTTTATATTTTACAATGGTACTTCATTCTATACATTTTTATGCTTTTAGTATCCTTATACTTTCTGGTTCAAATTATTTAGAATGATCAAAGCATTTGTAATTCATACTGGGTGTATTAGCTCTTAACCTAGTACTACTTGTTAAAAGGCCCATACACTGATTGATGAAAGCACTATGAAATAAATTAATAAAATGAATATATGGGAAAGATCTAATAGGCTAAGAATAACAATTACAAATAATATTAAGACTTTGTTACTGCCTGCAACTAGCGTACATGAATATTTAAGAGCTATTGAAGATAGGTTTAAATCTACTGATAAGTCATTGACTGGCACATTAATGAAAGAACTGATAATGGCTCAATATACTGACACACAAGGGATTCAAGATTATATCCTCAAAATGGCTAACAATGTTACAAAACTAAAAACATCAAGCATGAATGTGGATGTGTCTTTCCCCGTGTAGTATATGTGTTCAAGAAGAATTAAGGTTAAGGCAGAAAAATCTCATAATGTTTTAACTACCACTCAAGGAGCTGGTAACAAGAAAAAAAAGTTGAAGCGTCATCAACCAAATAAATTTGTCAGGTCTGAAAAAGTTAAGTAGACTAATGAAAAGAAAGCCTTCACAATAAAATACTTTTATGGCAAGAAAGGACATATGAAAAAGAACTACATTAAACACAAAGCTAAGTTTGAAAAGAAAGACAAACTTGACTTCTTCTAATACTTTATGGATTAATTCTAGTGCTTCATCTTATGTTACCAATAATATACAAGGATCTTTTATAACCCAAAAACCAAAAGAACATGAAAAATTTATCATTATAGGGAATCATCTCAAAAGAAAAGTGATAACAGTGGGAACTTGTCGGCTACACGTAGAGACGAGTCATCTGATAGATCTTAAGGACACATACCTTGTTTCTTCTATTTCTAAGATTTAGTTTCTCTATCTAGAATTGATGAGTTAGGATATTATCTTTCTTTTAATGATGGTAAACTCAACATATTATATAATTCAATAAAAGTTGGTTTTTAAATTCTGTGTAAAGATTTATATAAAATTAATTTAAATCCTGAGTTTGCAAAGATATTAATGCCCCTGCAATCAATTATTAGATTGAAATATAGTCTTAATGATAAGAAATCTTCTATATTGTGACACAAACGTTTGGAGCATATCTCGAAGAAAAGATTAATGAAGGATAATATTCTGAAAGATTTAGACTTCACTAATTTTGATATTTGTATAGATTGCATTAAAGGAAAGCAAACTAAGCAACATAAAAAAAAAAACCACATGATATAAAGAATGATGAATTTATTTTGAAACATATCCATAAAGTATCCTCAAGTGTCCACAAAGTATCGAATTTTTTTAGAATTTTTCAAACACATGTTATTTTAATGAAGAATATAACACATCCAAGAGGTATCCTAGAATTATTGCATTTGATATGTATCCAATATGAATAGGAGTAATTTAAAATGACTATGTAACCTAGGAGCTTGTTATAGATAAAATTTGTTATTAGATTAGAAATATGGTTCTTCAATTTACAGATATGGGTGAAACTTGGTGTTCAGTGTAACCATCATTATTTTAGTAGACCCCAGTTTGTCTATGGCATTCAAGGACCAAGGTCAAAAGCTAAAGATACCTGCGTTGCATATTATTAGTATTTCCCTCAGCTGCCTCTCATTTCACTAAAAAGCATAACTATTTAAGGTAAAAGGTACAGAAATACAAACTTGGTCACCAATAGAAGGAATAACTCGATTGACAATCCATTGTGCATCAACTACACCAATCTTTTCATGAGCAGGCTGCATGGAAAGCACACACATATAAAAAAGAAAAGAACCAGCATGATGGGATCAGCAACAGAAAATTTGTGAAACTCTTAAAATAGCATATAAATCACTCTTCCAATCAGTAATCATCATAGTTCGGTTAGATGGCATTTACAATCAGTAAATTGACTGGACACAAACATTTCTTGGATAAGCACCAGTTGTCAAAAGACTCAAAACTTAACTGACCTCAACACATCTTCCAAATGCAAAGTCCAGTCCCCATCCATGGACCAAATCATTCTAAGACAACAGAATACTCTTTTTGTTCATGATGAATATAGAAGTGACAAAAATAATAAATTTTTACATAAATGAAGGTTCAGAAAATATATTTAGTTACCTGAATCATATGCCAAACACAACGCCATGCATTCCTTGAAAAGACAGGAGCTTCGATTTCCACAAAGCTAAGAGAACATCAATGTCATGGATATAGCAAGTCAGTATCTTTCCAGTTTTTCTTTTTCTATTTCTCTGGAGTACAATGAATGGTAAACACTCCAAGCGATGAAAGATCTTACACTCAATAGGCACCTCAGAAACAAAAAATTGCATGCATGCATAATCAATGCACAAAAAGGAATCATACAAATAGTTGATAAGTGATTAAAGATCAGATAATGGGATAGAAACCATACGCAGCACATGGTGGCAAATGCGGGTCTGTACACCAACCAGGTTTCTCTACCATTTCTCTGAGAAAATGAGAGAATCATTAATATAAACAGAAACTTCACTTGTATGAAAGGTGCATATATACTTACAACAGAAAGAAATGTAGAAAATTATATTTAAAAAAATAATACTGGTCAACACAATCATACTTGTGAACTTCACTATCACTTCTCCTTTTAGTCATCTCCCATGTCAATCCTTTATTAGGATCTACACCTGGTTGTGAAATCTCCAAGCCATATTTTTTCACTAAGTGCAGATATCTGACATAAGAAAATTAGAGTAAGCTGCCACGTAGGTGTTCTGTCAGATAAGTTAGTGTTTAAGAGGGAAAAGAATTCTACTTCTCTGCATCAAAATGTTCAACTCCAATATCTTCATCCCAGATAAATATGTAATCATAAGCTGCTACAACATCTGGATGCAGAAAACGTTTTGCATACCACCTGATGATTATGAGAAATGAATGCCATTATTGAAATCATGACATGACATCAATTAAATTATTAACAAGATAAGTAATAGGAATATTAGAGGACGCCATGAATTCCTTTGGAAGAGTTGGCAGGTAACAAGAATGCAAGATCATGCCACAGAAGAAATTTTTGATACTTTGTTAAAAGAACCTCCAATGATTCTAACCATTTTGTTTGCTTCCTTATGCTGACATGAATCGCACGCTTGGACCACTCTAGTTCTTCCCATTCACTAGCCCGACCATCATAATGGAATAGCAAGATGGTGAAATCTTCAGAAAACTGTAAGAATAATATGATATAAAACACCAAATGGGAAAAAAATTGCATGTCTAAGAGGGGTACCACACTAAACCAACCTTCTTAAGTGCCATGTCAACATTTTTCCGTTGCTCAAATCCAACTGTAAAAGTCACAAGATATTTTGGCCGTGTTGTTAAATCCTACCAGCATATACAAAAGGAAATAAGTTCAGTAAACAAGTAATTTGAAAATTAAAATGCAGAGAAACAAAAAATAATCAACAGCTATGGTGTTTAAAAGGTAATAAACCTGTGAGATACAATTGTTTTATTGCTATTTTTATTCAGTTCTTCATGCAATGATGATCTCAGATCTAGAAGGGCAAACTTTAGATATCCACACTATTAAGCAACGTTTTTAATTTCGTATCATACCGGAGTTTCGAGTTCAGCTCAATATTATATATAAAAAATTAAAAAAACCACGGAACAAGTGGGAAACGCTCGGTTTCCCCGCGCGAACGGAGAGGCGACATCGCGTCGGTTTCCCCATGCGAAGGGAAAGGTGACATTGCCGAGGCGACATCGCCTCGATTTCTCCACGGAAAAAAGCGACATCGCCGAGGCGACGTTGCTCAGTTTCCCAACACCAAAAAAGCGCGCTCAGTTTCCCCTTGGAAAAACACAGGGAAAGGCGTCGCCTTGGTGACGTCGCTCAGTTTCCCCGAGCGACAAAAAAAAAAGCGCTCGATTTCTTCTGTTGGGGAGAAGAAATAGCTTCTCCCCATGATGTCACCGTGCTGGATCTCTAGGTTTTCTTCTTTCTTTTCCATCTTTTTTCTTCTCTGTCACTGACCTCTTTCTTCTCCCTTACCGATCCGCCGATAGCAAATGGTCCGTGTATCGATCTGTTGACGGACCGATATGTACCACCCTTTACGGGCGGTATTATTCGAAATTAAAATCCTTGCTTTTAAGTTTCACATAAAGAACATAAGAACCATGCATAACAGCCACCAGGCATGCCCAATGATGATAGTTTCATGCAGCCATGATTTTGGTCTAATTCAACTCTTGTTTAGGTTAGTTCTAGTCTTTGTCTAGCCAAATACAGAGCAAGCCAAAGTAACTTGATCAATTCGGTCTTTTCTAGTTTTGCTAAGATTTTAGCTCATATTTGTTTCTTTTCTAATTTAAAGAGACCAGCAAATATCTCTATTATAGTTAGTTTCAGAATATAAAATTTTGAAGATCAATTCAAGCTTCCTCTTTTCACTATTAGTATCTTTTTCTTTTCTATTTAAATTGGTTACAGAAATCTCTTGATTTATTCTATTTAAAGCATTCGAGATTAAAGAAATTCAAAACAGTAAAGTCCGAGTGAGGAAGAAAATAACCAATTTCAGTGAAGTGGCACTCAAATTACTGTTACTGTTTATCTCATCAGTAAATGAACTTAAAGTCTTAGACTGCTATAGAGAAATGAACAATACTCAAATAGGTCTGTATTTGATTTATTTGTTTCTTTGTTTATTTGATGTAAGCAGTTATTATTATTAAAATAGAGTTAACTAAAGAAGATATATGCTTTCTGTGGCTCATCTCATGTGGGGATCAACTGCACTATGAAACACTTATCACAACCTTATTAGATTGTTAACCACATCTTTTGCCAATGGCAGATCAAAGTAAGCTTTGGATCCCTAATTCTTCAAAAGGTGGGATCATCATGTAGCATCAAACTGGTGTTGGAGCAGAAATATTCTTCCACGAAGTAATTGGAAGATAGTGGTAGATGTTAGTTTCAGAAATGATCAACTCACATGGCAAAGTTGACCCAATCTGATCCATTTTTCAAATGTTACCATGCCTAAAAACTGGATGCCCCTGGTGTGTCAGGACTGATTGCCCTTCCTTGTCTCACCTCTTTGAGAGTAGATTTTTCATGAGACAAATGATTCCATAACTAGTATATTTTTTTAGGAAATAGACATTAATCAAATTAGTCAAAGGAATTATTGTAGTAAATAACTGTTATGCATGTATATAAAAAACTCAACATGTCCACTTGTAGCTTTAATGATACTAATGGATGCTATTGTAGCTTCAATACTTCTCTAATTACCATGCCACTAAAGTTTGACTAAGAAGAATAAAAAAAAAACTTTATTTGAAGAAAGCACCAATAAAATTTGAGATTAGTTGTGTATTCTATGAGATCTCCATTCTCCATAATAACACTCTTAAGAGCTACTCTCTTTCTTCTCCTTTCCTTGATATTCTGTGTTCTCCATATTTCATAGTGGTAGATTTCAGGCATTACAAAACAGTAGCAGACTGCGTATCTCGTGCTTGCAGCTAATAACAGATATAATAAAAGAACCTCCATTTTGATTTTCCTCTTCTCTTCCCTAGTTCTTCCACACATTCCCTTTTCTTTTTCTTGTTTCGAGGCTAGTTATCAAATTGGCTAGAATTATCCAAATTAAACCAACTCCAGTCTAGTTCTAACTGTTTTTGACAAATTTCTGGCAATTGAAGCAAACTCAGATCTGTATCGGCCTTAGATGATATAGATACAGTTTGGGCATATCCATTCAGAATTGACCATATTGTGAACTATGAATATATTGTTAAGACTGTTTTTGATAGCTTTGGACAATCTAGTATATATATTTAACAATCAGTTTAAGAGGCATATTTTTTCAATTTGTGTTGCCTCCAAAATCAATCATTCCATGAAGTGCTAGAAACTTACTCATCTAGGTTCAGGGCTGATGCAGAAGCATATCGACCTGAACGAGGTGTTATGGACTGAACCGGAAGAAGGCTGCGGATGTGGAGCTGAAGTGTTGAGGTGGAGCTCCCGAAGTCCCTGCCCAAGAAGACTAACATCGGATTTCCCAATATGATCCATCTGATACTTAAGTTAGTGTGAGTTCCAAAGTTGGAATGGTCAGAGAGACTCTCTAATCTCCTATGGTTAGAGGGATTGCCAACATAGCGAATCCAATGCAACGGCAGCTAACATGATCAATCTGGCTAGATCAACCAATGATGTGGCTGATCTGGTATCATGACTACTAACCTGGTCGATCTGGCACAAAGGACACAGGCGTGGCCGATCTAGCACAACGAATTTTGTCATTTTGGGTTACACTGCATTCACATTGATGTCCATGTGTGGGTAAAAGTATGATTTTGCCTTTTATCAAAATGTATTTCTCAATCCTATTCATTATTTGAAAGATTAATAACAGAATTAAAATCAATTAGAGTATATGAACATGATCAAAATAATTGATCAATCCAGATTGATCGGACTCAGATTAACTGAGAATATAATTTTAAAAATGTATATAATACATAAAATACAAAAATTTGCAAATTTAGAATAAATTTGAAAAAAATAATATCATATGCTATAAAATTATTTAATCTCCAGAATATATCTATCTATCAGAAAACACAAATTATAAGAGGTCAAAATCTTCTTTATAACAAATTTAGTACTAACCATATCATACAAAAATATTGTGTATATATCATACAAAATCTTACACCGTATCCACATGCAACTTAAAGACAGAGATGAACCTGGCTGAGTTGTAATACCTTCTAATAAGCATGAAGTTTAAGTGTTAGATGAGACAAAATAAATAAAGAAATAAATTTGTTAAAAGATATAATTGCAAAGGTATCAGCTAGATTAGTTGGTAAAGACCTTGACAATTTAGCGCAAGGTCCTAAGCTCGAATCCTGCCTTCACCTCTTATCGTATGCATAAATAAATAATAAATAAATTTATTAAAAAAAATTTCATGGAGTTTTGGGATTGACATAATACTATAACATCTCCTTTCTCTGTGGTGGCATCTCTATCTCCTTCTCCTTATCTTCTCTCAATATAGTTTCCTCTCTGTTTTGTTTGACTGTGGACGATAAATACTGCAACTATGGTGGAAAATGTTAAATGTAGTGGTTGCAATGAATACCATATGTGATAGAAGTATCATCTTTCTGTTTTTCACAATCATAATTATAGGTTTCTTTTGCATCTTTCCATTGATTTTGGCTTCCCTAGTCTTTTCCTACCCTTCTCTTCTTTTTCTTCTTATGAGTTTGTCAAATCAGTAAAAATTGTCAAAATTGTCCAACCCTAATTGAAATCAATTGATTCTAGGTTATTTCAATTAATTTTGACTATAATGCCAAGAAATCAAACAAAATCAAAATCAGATCCTGGATAATAAGATACGGATTGGCAGAATCATAATGGAACTAAATGCTGCCACAAACTAAGTTCCTATTTTCGTTGGTCCATGGGTATGTCCCTGTTCAATGTACCTAAAATCTTAGAGATGAAAAACCAAAATTTATCTTTTGGTATAGTGAAGTGAACAATAATTGGTATAGTGAAGTGAATGGTAACTCAATAAGGGCCGTAAGGTTTATCTTTTTTTGTTTTGTATATGATGTGAACAATCATTAAAAAATGATGTATAAATAAACCTGATTTTCTTCTTTTAGAAGACAATAATGTATAAAAAAATTTAATAGTAAAAATTGATATTTCTTCGGCCAGTTTGTCATGTAATCTTATTCGTTTTACCTCTGATTGTATTTTCATCCTACTTCTCTTCAATTCCTTCACACCATGGTCCTCTCTACACAACTATTTTTCATCCTTTTATCAAACAATTTGTTGGATATAACTGTTAAAGATGATGAATGCTGAAAGAACAAAGTATCCTTTGATATGGATCTAAGAAGGAAAAGAAGATTCTTCTCTATGAATATAGAAAAAAGAAGGTACTTATGCATGGATCCAAGCTCTTTATTCGGATAAATTTAAGCAACAAAAGGAGTGAAGAGAATTAATCACTAGGAGAAAAAGAGAACCGACAGAAATGAAGAATTAAAGAAAGATGATATTTCATATATGTTTTTATACCACAAAAAGGAAGGAAAACAATGGCCATATCTATATTACTTCTAATCAACCACTGCCTCGATAGTCTAAGAATTTGGCTTATGTTGGATAATTTCAATGAATTAACTAGAATTGATTTTTATAGGCATCTGATTCGACTTTTTCTGGACAGCAGCCAATGAAACCCCAATAAGGAAGACTCCATTGGTCATCTATTTGAATATGTTAAAATGAATTGCTAACTACAAAGTATCCACTTCAGCACAAAAAGGAAGACTCGATTAGAATATCACTACAGTTAAGAAAGAATCATCATGTATCTAATTATATATTAGGATAAAACATTGTAAAATATTTTAAAGAACTCATAGAACACTTTTATAGACTATAAAACACACATTAAATCTTATAGCAAAAAGCAGATGGGTGCTATCAGGCAAAATGTACCACTAAATCACATAAATTGTGTGTTGCCTGGACATTATATTTCTAGTGGTTTCATTAAATTCACATGCAGGCAGCCAGTTCTTACACAAGTAATTAAGAAGTCAAAATAACTTCAGATTAACAAACCTCCTCAGGATTGCCCCATAACCTGCGCAGATAAAAGTCCGTCTCAGCCACAACAATGCCAGGTGGTAATACCTCTGCACCATGAGGGTTTGATTCCACATATATCTGAAAAAAATAACGTGAAACAAGTTAAAGAAAAGCATTTCGAATGAACTTTTGGCAAGAATTATTGTCAATAGGGTAACAAAAATTTGAAGATTACTTTTACTGTATCCAGTAACTCTGCAGTGTGCATCAGGGTTGAGCTTAGCCAAAAGATATGACAACCAACTTAAAAGTAAGCCTTATTTTCTAACGATTAGTATGTGCAATGGATAGAGTTCAATCAATGCAAAACATAAGTATACGTGGATCCCAGAAGTAGATGATGAGAAAGGGGCTGAGAGCCATTGTGTCAATTCAAAGAATCTGTTAGAAAAATACCAGTTAAGTGCTGGAACATGCCAGTTGTGATAGCACAACATCAGCATAGTCTTCGCTTGCCATGACAACACATGCTGATGGTATTTCAGCAAGTGGTTTAAATAGGTGCCTAGGCGCTCGGGTGAGACAAGGTGAGGCCTGAGCGCCTCAAAGGTTAACCAGGCAGCGCCTATTTAAAATAACAATTCTTGGCTAAAAAGAAAAAAGAAGACCAAACAAGTTGAGCAGCATAAAGAAAGGAGAATCATAGGCTTCATATGTCAGGCTACATGAAAAATATAAGTGAAAAGATAAAGTAAATGTTCTCTTGAATGTCCTTATAATGAATCAAAATATTTCAAATATTAACTAATGAAGAAAAAATTGAACAAGCTTTGAATTCGCAAGATAAGTTTTCTGTCTTGAAAAGCAAAAACAGACTTGGTTTCACAGCAATGTCCAAAAACAGACATTAGTATAGAAGTCATAATGTAATTGCTTTAGTGGAAAGTCACATTAAGTCATTTAAAATGATAAAGGATAAGTACCTTCAAAGGATCACCTGATCGATGCTTCTCACTAGATGACTTTCTAGTCATATGAGGATTAACAATTGTATCATACGATCTTGTATCCCCAGTGAAGTCCATTTCAACTGTAGATGAAATACTGGGGACGAGACTAAGCTGTTAATTCAAATATTATTAATGTTCATGTTAGAAATGTGCATATGCACATATATGTGACTAAATAAGTGAAAACAGCAAGAGAAACAGACCCTGATGCTAGAAAAGTTCGGAAATGAACAACCAACAAAGAATCCAAAGATGACTCCCAGGATAGTAGTTACAGTTAGCCTGATTCCTTCGCTTGACTTTTTCATTGATCCACTAAACAATAAGATCAGAAAGTTCTCATCATAAGACTTAGTGGATTGAAAAGGGAAAGAAATATGGAAGTGTAACTTAGCAACCAAAAATCTAACATTGTGGATGATAACAGTAAGGAAGAAATGAACCTGCGATAGTTGTTTCCCATCATGCTCCTGCTACTTAACTGACACAAACAGTCGTAATGATTTAGCCAATCAGAAATAGAAATTCAAATTAAAATTTCTGAAGAACATTATATATATATATATATGTATGTATGTATGTATGTATGTATGTATGTACATACCTGCTCAAAACAGAAGAAATAAGAAAAACAACCTCTGTAGACCAATAAATTCCTTGATTCAGTGGGCTACCATAGCCTAATAAGCTGCACCATCAGGATATTGGCATGAGACAGATGCAACAAGAAGAGATTTCATGTGGTGATTTCTGGATAATTTGCAGATATGTAAACATGCAATAAGCCAATATTAAAGGGATGAATATGTAAAACAGTATAACCTTCAACATAACTTGATAATACTAAAACCCGGTGTTTTGTTATGTTGGACCTACCATATGCCTGTTAAATGTGTGTGAATTTGGAATTTCAGGGAGCTATGCTATGCTGACTACAAAAAATAGACCAACAAAATATAACATCTAATAGATTCGGTATTCGACACTTGAGAAAATCACCCTCAGGTTTTCCCAGTAAAAGCAAAGGACAAGGGATGACTTTCAAACAAGATGTAGCAATGACATAATGATTATAAGTTTCTATGGGAGCATGAAGAGGACGGTTCCTAATATATGCTTAGAATTAGGCTGAAACCATTAAAGTGGATGTCAACAAGTTCATAAATTGTTTAAAACTTTAAATTGGGTAAACCAATCATTCGAGTGGAAAGAAATCTTTAAGGACAAAAGGTTATCAAGTCCTAATTACAGAACACCCAATCGTAAAGCCCGACATTAGGCTAGTCAAGACTACACTAAAACATGCATGCACTAGTTAATGATTTTCATTAGTTTGTTATGAAGCTAAGTGCTTATAATTTGATACCTTTTGCAACCTTTTGCTAATTGACATCTCCAAATATCACTTCCAACACAAATTAACCAAACAATAAACAATTATAGAATTTATTTCTCTAGATAATATCCATAGGCTACACATTTCAGATGTTGTATCCTCAGAGTATACAGAGGATACTTATTTGTTCATAACATAACCAGCTAACAATATGACCTCAAAGACTTCACATCTGTTTCGTTCTCTCAGTTACTTGAGATTAGGATCCAATCATGAAAGACATTATCCATGGTCAAAAATTCCAAGGTCTAAAATATAACCACCCAATCCAATAATGATCCAGATAGGTTCCAGCCCCAGAGTTCAATCGAATGATGCACATTTGGCATCGGACACAAATATGTCTTAATTTTTTTAACCTAAAAATTGAATTCTCCAACACTACCATTTAATTAAATCCGCAAGCTCATAAAGTTGTAATGTAACCATACATGATTCACGAGGAATCTAGCAAGTAATGTCATACGATAAACAAATGCAACTAGCAAAAGACGAAGATTACGACTTCTACGAATGATTTTATGCTCCTACACAAGCAAGTAAACTAGACACTAACATAAACAAAAAGAACTAATTTTATCAAACCATATAACAAAGACCAAAAAGAAAATTTTGACAGTTCGAGCACAAATAAATGTCAAACCAAAATCCTACGGCCATCAAACATGGATAACCATGAAGGCAACAAATTCCATCAAATAAAGAAATAAAATCAAAAGAAGGAAGAAGAAGTTACGAAGTTCATACAATAATTGATGAAGACAATATGGGACCAGGAATCGCGCGAATCCTCTCGCTGAAAGAACGAGAACTGCCGGCTGCGAAATGGAGGAAGCATGGAAGTAGCGGAAGAAACGAAATGCCGCAAACCAGAGTTGAAGGATCCTCCATCCTACCAACATATGTCGAAGATTTGAGGATGACGACTGGTAGACGGCGAGCAGCAATTCAGCGCGATGGCGTCTTTCTTCGCTTTCCTCTCCATTTTTTTTATGTTGATCCTCTTCAAGCGGCACGGATGCAATAATCCGTGCAATTCGCCATTTGAGCCCTCCATCTCTGCCGCCATCACATCTCGACGCGCTGTTCTGAAACAAGCACCAGCGCCGGCTGACGGATCAAGGACGTGGTTGTGGCAGACCAACAATGCATTAATGGATGGACAGGATGCGAGGATTGAAGTGATGGAGGGCTGAGATGGGGCGTTGGGTTTGAAGAACGGGACATATGAAATCTTTTTTTTTTCATTAAAATCATAAAATGTAGTTATAGAACATTTAACCATTCGATCGAATCGAAAGACAGAAATTTTATTAATTTTATTATTTGAAATTTAAGAACACTCAAGTACCCTCAAATTCTTATTTATTATCAAAGATATTTGACTTTGTCATAAGAATAAAGGAAAGAAAAATACTATTATGTTTGTTATCATGCTCTTAACATGTTTGTGCGGATCAAATCATTTTCTTTCTTTATATTATATAAGTTATTCATATATTTTATATTTTTAACAAAATACATATTTTTTACTTTTTATAAAAAAATATTAAACCTACCATTCAACAATGTGAACTGACTTGGCCCGATGTTTGATTAGTTCTGGTAATTATGATTCAGATCTCTTTGGGAAATTTATAATACTCCCAAAGTTTTATGTCCCTCGAAATATTGGATTGTGCATTTGTTTGTTAATTGCGATTTTTGGAGTATAGAAAACTGTAACACTCGTTCAAAAACGTGCAATCGTACATTCTAAACATCGTTTTGAGCCACTCTCTAATTAGATGGTATGTGACTCTTCCACGTATGCCCCTGGTTCCTTTCTTTGAATTAAGAAGTTAGATGCAAAAATCATACCTTTTCGAAGCTCTCAAGGTTTTACAAAAATTCAATTGGAATTTATATTTAGTTCCGGTTATTCTCCATGCCAAATGTTTGTGTTAGAAGTGATAGTTCTGCATCTCTTGAGAAAAATATATGAGATAAAATAAAGTTTGATGGACATCACCAGCAAAAACTGACGTCAGGCAGGGTAAGACCACTTTTTGAGATAAAAAAATATTTTTTTTTGCATATAATAATGCCTAAAGACTTTTATTTATAGAGAAAATGAAGTGAATATTATTGGAATAGGAAATATCCCAATTAATGTCGATTAACCCAAAATATTAATAATATGATGTCAATTAATTTAAACAAAAGAAGATATTCCGATATTGAATAATTGAAGTTTCTCAATACTGATTATCTGCTTAAAATACAACCAACTTCAAAGTATAACATCAACCATGGGAAAGGAATACAAAGAAGATCATGAAAGAATACTATGGTTCGGGATTGTTCATCTCAAACATAAACAACCCCAACATATAGCACAGAAAATTCATATATTTCTTCAGACAAAACAGGAACACCACCTTCATATTTGGGGGCAGCGTTAATTTCACTAGGTGTCAATCAACAAGGCCACCTTTGCCAACCTCAAATAATCTGAATGTGCAAATATCATGAAAACCGACTCCACTGACCATTGAAATATGTAACCGAAAACTGAGTTACAGTATGCCAAATTTGACCAAAGGCTATTAGAGACCACAGTGCAATATACATGATTTGAAAGAGTATTATAATGTACAAGTTCTCTCTTCTTCTTTTACCATAACAAGGACTAAAGATTTAAGACAAACCGATGATCAGGAGCAAGCCAAGTGCTGCTACCTGTGATACGCAAAAATGGTTGTCACAAAAAGGGTAATACTAAAAAGAGCTTTCCGGGAGATCAAGAAGAGTGATTGTAGCTTATAAAATTGTCCCATATCAGTTTCACTGCATCCTGAACCATCATCGTGAGAGAGCTAGACTCCATGCTCTCCTCCTGCAAAGACAATCAGAATGTCACACAATGTAGGTCAACATCACTGTGCACCTAACCTACAAAGAACTAAATTTTTTAGGACGAAATGTCTTGTAATACTTGATCATCACTCTTACTCATGGTGGTAAGAGAAGAGGTTTCCTACAGTTAATTGACATGGATTGCAAAATCAGTTTCCCAGTCCATAAAATTAATCAGCTAAAACATTCATGCGATGGAACCAATTGATGTTGCTAGCTATGAAAAATTAACTGTTGTATTCTAATAAGCGGGTCACTACAAAAAAGCTGCTCTTGTAAGGATTAAAAAGAACTGACAAATGAGACTGGAAAGAGGCAAGGGAAATAAGCACCCCCACTTATCTAGGTATGAAGAAAGGGGCATTATTTTGAAGTATTAAAACAAAAATAGCAAAACTTCCTATCAATAATTGTAGAAATTTAGAAAATTGCAACAAAAGAAGGATATTTTATATTTAATAGTCAGGATTAGGAACAAACTATCAACTGCTCAGATATCCCAGTCAGCTTCAATGACACTTCATTGGAAACTTCCCCAACTGATGTCCTGTGATCAAATCGATCAGCAAATCTGAACTTAATCCTTATATTCTGACTTCTAAAAACTTTGTATTTGGTGTGCCAAACACCAACAATGTTGAATTTTTCATCGATAGCTTCCTTCCCAAGAGGCCATCTCAAGCCTCCTTTCACATCTTGGTCTATAACTGCATCAGATATTAGCCTGTTTATGCCTTTTTTTTCTTCATCCTGAAACAACACATTTTATCATATCAGTAAATACAAATGTCAATTGACTAACTGAAAATTGAAACTTACATTTAGAGTTTTCAAGATCCTTTTAGTACTAAGCATAAGTCTCACATCAAGATCCTTCGGAAGGCATGATATATCTACCACGAGGTGCCTCACTTGGTTTAGCTCAATCTAAAAATTTGAAAAGCAGAACCGTTAGTTTCAATGATGACATTTGATTCTTAAATCTTCATATAAACAAATAAAAATCCAATGAATGAGTCTCCAACAATCTGGCATATAGAGAGGTCAACGTATACAGCCGTATCACTACATGCAAAATGACTATGTTCACTATTCAAATTTTATACACTAGGCTTCCACCAAAAAAGGACAAGGGATTAGATTTCATGTCTACATTATTAATGTAAATATTCAAGCAAACAACAAAAATTGTCAATTAAACATTGTCCAAATGTGTAATGACAACATGTTCGAAGGAAATTGACAATAATTTCAGCTCTGGAACCTGAACATGATTAACATCCTAGACTGACCTTGTGATAAGGATTAAAAGTAGGGTCTGTTA